>JASAMW010001354.1:0-44420 GCA_030247985.1 Epsilonema sp. ZAB3_2
TGCAGAGCTTGCATAAGCATCATTTTTGCCTTTTTTTGCATCAAGAACAAACTCAACGTCCCCAACCGCTTGTTCAGCTTTTTCCTTCAGACCTTTTTTCCAGGCTTTTGGGATTGCATACACTATCTGGTTGTAATGCAGCCAGGTTAGATCAAAGCCTTTCCGCTTCATACTTTCGAACGACAACAGGTTACCGTGACTGTCAAACCATTGGCCTAATCTATCCAATCCATTCTGTACCAAATGCACCATATTTAGCGACTTTCCGCCTACCAACATATGCTGGTTGTTATTGATTAGCTGCCCTTTTACGGTGGCTGCGGATGCCACCGCTCTGCCATTATTGATCACTGCCCAGCTGCTCAGCACATCCACCAGAAATGGATCAAGCATCTTACCCAACTTTTCAACCGAAAAGTTGCACTGAAGCAAGTAATCTAAGCCACCCAATTCGTCCACGCGCACCAAAGCCAGCTCTCTCCACTTGTCATTTTGCGATTCCATCAACCTGAGCAACCACTTGAACTTCCACACTGTGTACATTGTGAATATGTCTGGTGCTTTCGAGCCTCCATCAGCGTACTCCTGTGAGAGCACATACCCCTTCTTATTTTCGCCTTTTTTGGCCCTCCCCAGATGTACTCCATAACTATTTTGTTTGCCATCGCCAAATCCGTTCTAGACACTGCCGTGTTCATAAAAACATACGTCAACTGACTCAATGCCAAAGTCTTCACGACCAAAATTCTTCCCTGCAATGTCAATCCCCTTGCATGCCAGCCCGTAAGCAGAAGCGGCATGCTTTCCAACTAGCCCCCAACATTCAGGTCTCTCATCTCTTTCTTATCATTGCTAAACCACACACCAAGTATCTTAATAGGGTTCGTAATTATGCGTATGCCATATCTTATCATGTTGGTATGCTTCCAACTTACCAGCCATGTTGCTTCCGTTTTATCATTGTTCAAAACCAACCCTGACCAAATGCCAAACTCCTTGAACAGCTCTTGAACAGCTTTCAGGGACTCCGCGTCAGCCAGGAACAAATTCGTATCATCTGCAAATTGCATAACTTTGTACTCGTTCTCTTTTACGCGTATGCCATGAATACTTGGGTTAGCTCTAATAGCAATAGCTAATACTTCAATGGCTACCAAGAACAGGAACGGCGAAATTACATCACCCTGACACACTCCACGCTCCAACGGAAAATACTGCGTCGTGTACCCATTGTTCATTACACAACTGACCTTACCGTAGTACAGTGCACGAATCCACCGAACAAACTCCATTGGAAATCCGAATGCTTCCAGCGCATTGACCAAAAATGGTCTCTCAACACTATCAAAAGCTCGAGCAATGTCAAGTGAAACTAAAAGACCACATTCCTGCTTCTCCTCCAGAAGCTCAGCTAATTCCATCATTGTCCTAATATTCTGCCCAATGTACCTACCTGCCATAAAACCAACTTGGTCCTCGTGTATCACTTTTTCTAACACCGACTTCAACCTATTAGCAATTACCTTGCTGGCTATTTTATAGTCCACATTAAGCAGCGTAATAGGGCGCCAGCTGGTCAGCTTGAGCAGATCCTTCCCTGGTTTTGGTATCAGCTTAATTACCCCTTGCCCCTGTGAATACTGGAAGGCGCCAGGTATACTCTCGTACGGTGCAAAACCCTCCTCAATTGACGCAAACACGTCGTCCTTGATGAGATCCCAAAACTTTTTATAAAACAATACAGGTAACCCATCATTTCCTGGAGCTTTTCCTTCTTTCATTTCTCTCATAGCTTTCTCACACTCTTCTATTGTAATCGGCTCAGTCAATTTTTCTTTTTCAGTTTCGTCCAACTGTGGTATCACCCCTGGTTTGACCCATTCTGGCAAAGGCGGCAATTGCTCTCCTTCTTGTGTATATCTTGTTTTATACAGATCAGTGTAATACGCCAATATTTCCTCCCTTATCAGCCGTGGGTCCTCAATTACATCATCGTCAACTTGTAGCTGCGAAATACACTGAGTTGTGTAATTCCGTTTCTCCAAGCCGTAAAAATATGCCGTATTTCTTTCGCCCTCTGCAAGCCATCTTGCTCTTGACCTCAAAATTGCACCTTTCGCTTTTTCCTCGTATAGCTTTCCATATTTTTCTTTAGTCTGTTTATACAGCTCCACGTCTTCCGGTACAAGTTCATGTAGCCGCTCCTCAAGTTCTTGCAACTTCTGCTGCAAATTGCGCTCCTCCTCTCTTCGCTTGCTAGCTCTAGCTTTACAATAACGAATTGTCTCAAGCCGGATGCGAAATTTTATTTTTTCCCATCGGATTGCATCTCTGTCGAGTTGTTCACGTTCTTCCGCTACAATTTTTTCTACCAGCTTACAGTACTCCTTCTCTTGCAGGATTGCCGTATTCAGTCGCCAGTAGCCTGGACCTCTTGGTTCAATTCTGCTCCCAGTTAGCTGTACTACTACGGCTTTATGGTCAGACCCTACAGCTGGCACTATTTTTGCACTTTTCGTAATTTGAACAAGTCCGCTGGAGATAAGCCAATAATCAATTCTACTGTGAACTTTCAATGTTTTTTGCGCCCAAGTATACTGTCTTTTGTTTGGGTTTTTAGCCCTCCATATGTCCAGTAAACCATTTTCATCCATGACTGTGTCCAGCAGCGCCAAAACCCTCGTTCGAACATGATACCGAAGCCCGATCTTATCGCAAGACGGATTCCTTACCACATTGAAGTCGCCTCCGACGAACAAATGTATATTCCCATCACGTTTCGTCTGCAATAGCTGTGCTACATCTGAATAAAATTCGAGCTGTTCTCTCTCAGTGTTTGGAGCATAAATATTGAGTAACCCAACCAGTTGACCGCCAATTTTTGCTTTGATCCACAGGAACCTTCCAGCTGGATGGATTGTAACCTCCTTTACAGACACCTCAAGCCCCCTGCGAAACAAAATGCATACTCCTCTAGCATTCGATGCTCCATGACAAAAATACGCATCTGACGTGCCCCATTGACTTCGCCAAATTTGCTCTGTTGCTTGTTCACTATGGGTCTCCTGCATGAAAATGACATCCGCACCAAGCTCCTTTGCCCAAAGATACTGCTGCTTTCTTTTCTTCTCCGCCTGCTGCCCGTTAGTATTCAATGTACATACCGTTAGATCAAAGTTAGCCGCACCCCTTGCTAAAACCATGAAAACAATAAAGCGCCAACAATTATGTAGTCCAACGAAAGGGTGGATGAAACTCCAACTATGGGCTCTTGAGCTAAACAAATCTCCTTTGCTATTCTGCATGCTTCCCACATACTTACGTATTCTGTTTCACGCTCGTACCTCATGCCCAATCGATTTTTCGTGCATGCAAATTCGGACCCAATGCGGTACAACAAAATAATCCAAGATGGCGTCGCAACTTATACGTACGTATTCTAAGTACGTACACCCCTTGCGTTACATCTGCCCATGCGCTTCCGCCTGTATGCTGCCATTCAAATAAGCTTACCCCTTTAGCTTACCGCAACTCCTTCCGATCGAGCTTGCGAACCTTAGTTTGCGATTCCATAATGAGCGGTTCTAAGGGTGCTCCGAAGAGCGGCTCCGAAGAGCAAACGAACTGAGTAGGGCCTTCAGAGAAGACCAGCCTGAGTAAGACACCAAAGGTGCCTGGGCATGTACGGCTCACTGACTAAGAAACAGGCCCTATAGCCCTACAATTAGCTAATGTACGTTGGCACACGTCTAACTATGTCTACGCAGTTCTCAGCTTGTACGTACTGCACGTGTACGTACGTACATACCCGTACCATATTCCGTATTTTATTCCGAGCGACAAACAGCACCACCAAAACTCTTAGGCTTTTCCATCCACACTAATGTCCGTCTTCCTTCTCTGATTCATTTGAAAGCCTTTCCGCCATCAAGCGCGCCACTCCTCAGCTTCTTTCGCCCACACCCAACAGCGTGGTCGCACTTGTTGAAACAGCCTTTTCTCGGAACACCGGCCTACCACCGAAATTTGACTTCCTACCGACCGAAACTGCGTCTTCAGCAGTCCATCTTCTCCCTGATCCCCAGAGAACAGTACCGATCCCCATTTGAAAAGCAAATCCACAGCAGAAAACACTTGAGAGTCGGAAAAACCGTTGATGACTGATGCAGTTGGTAGGCCAGCAGGAACCAATTTTCTTGTCCAACACAGAAATTCCTGAGTTTTTCTTGAAGTGGAGCAGATTTTTCCTTCTTAGAGTCCCATTCCTTCACGTTTGAGTCCAATCTTCATCCAATATTGTCCCCTTCCTAGCTGGACTGCATTGCAGATTCCCCGCAAAAAAAGAACCGACCGACTTCGGTCGCGTGCGGGTTCACTCCCTTAGGCTTAGGGTTAGACTTAGACTTAGGCTTAGGCTTATGCTTAGGCTTAGGTTGAGGCTGAGGCTTAGGCTTAGGCATAGGCTTAGGCTTAGGGTTAGACTTAGGCTTAGGCTGAGGCTTAGGCTTACGCGGATCCTGCTGAGGTTTAGGTTTTATCCGCAACAACTTGCGCAGCAAGAAACTATACAGTACATACATGATACATACGTAACTCACATACCAAGTATTTACTGTACATAACTTAATGTACATACATAACTTGTTTCGTTCTCTTTTCAGCCCCGAAGCCACCGCCACCGCCACCTACCCAGCCTCCCATGGAATCTCCCTTCCACTCCGACTCTCTATTCGGCATCCCAGATCCCCAGGAACCGCTGTTCACCAACCCCCTGCCTCCCCCATCACCCCCCAGACCCCAACCCACATTCAACCCACCTCCACCATCGCAACCTTTTAACCCACCCCCACCACAGCCGCAAGAAAGGTTTAACTCTGTTCCACCACCACCGCCTCAGCAGAGGTTTAACCCTGTTCCACAGCAAGGGTTTAACCCTCCCCCTCCTCAGCCTCAGCAAAGGTTTAACCCTTCCCCTCCTCAGCCGCAGCAAAGGTTTAACCCTGCTCCACCACCTCCACGGCAGCAGCCCAGATTTAACCCACCTCCGCCGCCGACGCAGCAACAGATTCACGTGTTCCACCCGCCCACTTTGCCCCATGAGCCCCAGCAGCGGTTTAACCCCTCCCGGAGTCAGACGCAAGACTTCTCGTTCAATTTCGGTCAGCCTGTGGCAAGAGTGGACAGCATTACGCAACCGCCCAGAGAGCAAGAGAAGAAGGATGAACGAATCGGGGAGTTGAGGCTGACTTCTGCCCAGCAGCCGAGTAGGAGCCTGGTGGAGGAACAGGGAATCGAACCGCGGCTGCAGAACGTAGCCACTGCGCCACCGCCGCCCGCGACGGAAAAGCCGAAAAGCAAAAGTAAGAATGGCGCAGATTAAATAAAAATATGATAAATAAATAATAAATAAATAAATATATAAATAATTAATAATTAGTAAATAAATAAGAAAATAAGTAAATAAATAAAATAAATAATAGGATAAGTACACTCTTTATCATGCATTTTAGCCAATCACCCAGTGATCATGTCGCACCAATTCGAGTTGCACACGTGCAGTCAGGATATGCAGGCGGAGATCTATCAGCACTTCGCGCCGCTGTACCGGGAGCTGTTGTCAATGGAGGATTTGAGCTCGCCGGCCTTCCCCGTCGCATTCGCCTACCACAAAGACTCACTGAGCCACCGCTGCGACCTGTTCAAAACCGCAATGCGCAGTATAAGACCGGTGACTCGACGGAGTTGCGTCCGGCGCTTCGACCTGTACGACCTGGTTTACTTTTCCTTGGGCTATCCGTGCGGCTATGGAACCCGCGATTACTTCCTGAAATACTTCGACTGCCTTTCCGACCTGAAGACGAACAACAAACAGGTGCAGCAGTGCGAGAACCTGGCCCGGAAGACCTTAAGAGCGGGCGCCGCTGAAAGCCGCCTTAACCCCTGTGACAGCTACAACATAATGGCCGACTGTATGTACGATACAGTGGTGAAGAGTTGCGGTTACGACGGTTGGGAAATCGAGTACCAGTACTTGAGCATGCACTTGAGGCATAAGTACGAGTGCAGGCTGAGGCGTATTTTCCGGACGGTAGATTTGACCAGGGCTGGAAGACGTGCTTAGGCTTAGGCTTAGGCTTAGGCTTAGGCTTAGGCTTTGACTGAGGCTTAAACTTAGACTTAGGCTTAGCTTGGGCTTGGGCTTAGGCTTAGGCTAAGCTTGGGCTTGAGCCTTAGGCTAAAGCTTGGGCTTGAACTTGGGCATACGCTTAGGCTAGGCAAAGGCGTAACCTTATGAGAAAATTTGCTTGATGATATGTTACCATGTACAGTACTGTACGCCTTTGATTTGATTCATCAGTTTGATTTATTGTTAGATCAGCTCCCTTTCCCCAGTAAATGTACAGAGCACAATGTGACAAAAAATTATTTTTGTTGAGATACTGTACCTACCCTACCTAGTAACCACTGCCATAGATCTTCGTGTGAAAAGAAAAACAGAGTAATTGAATGTGTTAAATTTATTTGAATATTTTTATGGTTCGCAATAAGAATGAAAATATATCATGTGACTGGCATGCAGAATTTTGATGTCCTTGTATAAGCGAAATCAAAAGATACCGTATTCTATTCTCCAGCCGATGCCTCATGAAGTTTTTATTGCTGTTGTCCATTAGTCGCCAGGTAGCTCTTTTTTAGCTTTGAAATGAAAATTTTCGCTCCTTCGGAAAGTTTTAACACACTAGGTATTGAAGAAGTAATTTCGCTTCAGCAATGTCGTTACTACTGCTTCTGCTTGTGGGTTTATTTATCATATCTTATCACGCGATAATTCCCCTTCCTTCCTTCGATGTGCGTCCGTCAAGCCAAGTTCAATTCACGAATGAATCCGTTGCAATTTCCCTCTTTTATTCAAATGATAGTATTCGGAGAGCGTGGAACTCAAAGGGAGATCTGGCGGGAAAATACAGTACCTACGTATACGTACGGTATCATAGAGGAGTTAGTTTCATATTTTGTGCCCATGAAAACGCGCTTTATAAACATTGTACGAGTGCGCTCGGCTCGTTGGACCGCCAAAAGTCCATGGCCGCCAAAAGACCGCCAAAAGTCCATGGCTGTACCAACTGCGCAATGGGGCTAATGCATAGGGGGGGGGGGGGGGGGGGGCTATGCATGCATGGGACATTTTTTTGTTTTGCCAATATGGGGCTATACATGGGGCTATGCACTGGTAAATACGGTATTGTCAAAGTTCGCTCCTCTTTTGATCTAGAGGTACCGTATTTTTGGGTGTATATCCCCCCCTATTGTATATCCCCCCCTAGTGTATAACCCCCCATTGGCAAAACATAAATTTTGTCCAGTGTATATCCCCCCCTGGTGTATAACCCCCCATGTACTGTAAGGTACCTGACCTACCTATGTAGCTGGTCCTATGCTAGCTATAGCTACTCCTACACCATGCTGCTATGCCTGTAGGCTTAGCTGAGCATGTCTTGTACTAGAATAACCCTGTTTTAACCGCGATTATGCCCTAAAACACATACTTTTGACCTCAAAAACATGCCTCTACACACCTCTCATAAACATAAATTTTGTCCTATGTATATCCACCCATTGTATATCCCCCCCTAGTGTATAACCCCCCATTGGACCTCTCAATTTTTGTATACCCCATGGGGCTATACACCCAAAAATACGGTAGTCCTAATCCATATTCATTAGGAGCTTATCGGTAATTTGCCTCCGTGATGCTAGGAGCGGAGGAAACCAGTTGTTAGACCGGGGATTTCGCAACAGTTAGGTTATGTACTGTATACATATAGGTGAGGTAGATTTACGTGAGTCTTTTAGAAATTAGAAGTTTTCCCCATCAAAAAGTTCCCGCCAGATCCGCGGCCCCTTAAGTCTCCCTGATCTTGGGCCTCTGTGTTCCTGGTCCATTAACAACGACTCTCACATCGTCACATATGGAGAGGAAGAAGACCACTGGGTTGAGCTGTACTTTCTGATTGTTGGATTTCAGACGATCATTGTCAGATGTGAAGATGACGCTCCTCCAGTGACCATCGTGGTAAAATTTATCAAACTGGAAATATTAGGTTCGGGGTGGCCCGAATTATCCCACAGAGCCGCATTATTATGCCAAATAAAAATAAATTTAGATTTTTTGAAAATTGTAAATAAATACCCCTGTCTGTTTCAGCTAGAAATTATTGAAACTCCGAATGTTCAGCTAAGGTAAACAAAGAAAGGCCAAAATAAAATCATAGTACATTGGTAATCAATCACTAATGAGTAATGTGCGCAAGATGATTGGAAGAAATATTTTAGCACACAATAGTGCTGATTGATGTACTGTGTGTGTACTACGATGTAGGTATAGCTGTATATATTTTTGTTTCAGTTGCTTTCCGACTTGTCCAACGGTTAATGCCGTGCCAAAAATTACCCACAACGATACGGTGGCACTGTTTGTGGAATGCACTGACTACTGCGACGATATCAACCAATGGAACGCCAGATTTTCACTAATTTACGCAAATGGTTTGTCTGTAGGCTCAATATACTCATTGCACGAGCCATACATACACACACAGTACGCCATTGCGGGGTTAAAGGCCAACCACAACCATTTTTATTCACCACTAGGAGGATTTTAGTTCGGTACTTGTTCGGTGTCTGTTCGCGAACTTGTAGCGAACTTGTACCGAACTTGTACCGAACTAAAATATTCAACAAACATGGACAGTTTTTATTGATGTTTCTAATTTTCGCAATGCATGAAGACTTGATTCGCTCAATTCAGACACAATTCGATTCACCCAAAAGACACTTAATGCGTTGTGTTGTTTAGGAATCAATTTTTGATTGAAATGTCCATGCTTCCCGCTTTTTCGTAAAACAATTTAGTTCGCTGCCAGTTCGGTACAAGTTCGGTGCCAGTTCGCTGCTAGTTCGGTGTTTGTTCGCGACGAAATTTTAGTTCGGTACAAGTTCGCTACAAGTTCGCTACAAGTTCGCGAACAGACACCGAACAAGTACCGAACTTGTACCGAACTAAAATTCTCGGGGTAAATAAGAGAAGGTCAATGTGACAACTGACAACGAATAAAGAAGAGCATAAAACCATAAATATCCGCTTACCGTTGGTCCATTTCTTTCAACAAAATGCCGTTGTTTTCATTCAACGATTTTTTTTGTTGATTCGTCGATTGTTGAATAAAATGTTTTGTTGCTTGGCACTTTAGCAATTGTTGAACGATTCATAGCAATTGTTGAATGAACTGGAAAAGTTGTTGAATGCACGAACGAAGCAACACGTGAAGAAACAAAATATTTTGTTGCTTGTTTTGGGAGATAGGTTCAATCAACACGTAAAAGTAGGTTTCATTCATTCAACAAGTAGGTTTCATTCAACAATTGAGAAATCGTCAGGGGGCGTATAAATTCGACGTACAGGCAATGTACATACAATACAGATCATGTGAGGCAATACATTTGTGGGAAACAATGTGCCAATCAGTACAGGATTCACATTGGTGCGCTTCAGACGTGAACTCCGAATTCGCTCTGAATTCAGAGCCCTGACTAGGCTTCAACATGCAAAATCTCTGAGTTAGCTTCGAACTCGCTCTGTTTTTCCAAACGTGCATGTGAACAACCGAGTTTGTAACTTGGACACGTGTGAACAACCGAGTTTAGCTCCGAATTCGGAGGCTTCTCGGAGTGAAAGTCAGAGTTGATTAGAAAACAAAAAACTGCGCAGAAAATTTACGACACAGCGCGTGAACCTCCCCAAAGTGATAAAAGCTGCTTGGCTAAATAAAATTTCTCCCCTTGTGAATGACAAAAAGAAGCGCGCCGTGTTTAGACAGACGACAGAGCAAAAACGTTATGTGTGAACAACCGAATTACGCTCCGCGAATTCAGAGGCTCCTCGGAGTGAACTCGCTCGGAGCAAACTCAGAGCATGTCTGCACCACACCATTATTTGGACTTTGGATGATTTGTTGTTTGTACCTGTCAGCTGTTTATCTCAGCCTTTGCCGCCACTAAAGAAAGAGTGGTACTGAATTTAGTCTATTATGTAAAATAGAGCAACATAGGACCTCATAAAGTCGTCAATTTGCGCTTTGAGAATTTTTGAATTCTATGACGTCATCAACTAGGGTGAAGGGGTAAAGTAGGTAGATCGAACTTACAGTTGCCATGTACGGGGTAAAGTAAGTTGAACATACCTTTTTCGCCTGTCGCAGTGTGCAGCATTTCTGCGTGTACACAACATACATATCTATCTATCTATGCACAAGAAGGGTGATGGCGCGTTCACCAGACGTCCGTACGTCTGTACGTCCGTCGTCAACTCATAGAATGGGTTGACGAATGGACGGATGTGTTGACGAACGGACGGATGGCAGAACTCTATGAGTTGACGGCGGACGTACGGACGTCTGGTGAACGCGCCATGACGCGCGAGAAGCTCAACCGCTCTTACGCATGCAGGGTAACATGGGGTAAAGTAGATCGAACTTATGTTGCTGTGTACTGCATATCGGCATGTAAAGTAAAGTAAAGTAAAACAACATATCCGTACATGACACGCAGGGTAGGTGGGGTAAAGTAGGTTGAACTTACATACTGTTGCCTGTCGCATTGTGCAGCATTTCTGCACATACAAAACATATATATTATCTATCTATGCACAAGAAGGGTGACGCGCGAGAAGCTCAACCGCTCTTACGCATGCAGGGTAACATGGGGTAAAGTGGATCGAACTTACAGTTGCGTGTAGGGTACTATGGGGTAAACCCAGACCCCAGACACAGTGTAAAGCTGGACACCTAAGCTTTTCTGAACTTGACACTTCAGCAATTGATACAACATGGAAGTTCATTTGAAAGAGGAGAGTACAAGGAATCGATTGGTAGAATACTTGTCTCAATCGGTCGTATGTTTGCTGAGAAATACTAGGTGTCCAGGTTTACCCCCATGTCCCGGTTAAATGGTGCATTTTCCAATATGATCTGAGATAATTTCACATGTGCAAAGATAAATAAAATGCATAACAGGCGCAAGCACATACAGTCTATGCTAGAAAATAGTCTATGCTACGTATGCTAGAAAATAGGCTATGGCGCAGGCAGAAAACAAAACGCAAGTTGATTACAGGAAAAAAGAAGGCAGGTGAAGGAAGGAAAGAAGAAAGGGAGGGCGAGGGAAATCGGCAGAATGGAGAGAAGTGAGTCAGACCATAAAAATGGACACACAACAATGGCAATAGCAAATAATGACACTATTCGCATTATTAGCAGGTTATTGGAGCACCGTCACTGTCAAGTTTCAAAATTTTCAGAAAAGGAGACCAAAAATTTTGCACCTCTAGCTGTTGATATTCACCTCTCTCGATATAACAGAGTGTGCATTTCTCAACCTGGGCATGGCTAAGGTGCAGTATTTATCACACTCACACACGGCACACCTGTAGTAAATTTTGTACAAGATTTACAAAGAACTTGCAAGTTTTCTTTTTTCTTGCAAGTATCATGTAGATTATGGGAAAAAATTACTGCAGCTGTGCTGGAGATGAGTGTGATAAATAAATACTGCGCCTTAGCTATGTGCAGGTTGAGAAACACACACGCATACACGCACTATATTGCAAGCAGTCTTTTCTTGTCAATTCAGGAGAAAGTTGTTGTCCGTTTTGTCGTCTGTTATTGTATGGTTGTTGCCGGTTCAGACAAAAAACAGTACAAAAATGGACAATAAACCGACAACAAATGGACAAAACGTGTTGTCGGTTTGTTGTCCATTCTGACAACACCCATAAAAACGGACAACAAATGGACAAAAAATTTGTTCATGTTGCCAACAATGACGCCTCCGCGGGGTATATGTTATGCGGTACACCATGCAACACACCCCACCACGTTTTTATATAGAATTTACCCCACTTTACCCTGTGCGTATTCATTCCTCTCTCTGTAAACGCATGCCTATACGCAGTTTCTTATCAGGTGTGTAACAATGGCAGGACAATGTTTCATGTTACACAACACACGTGGTAAACCACCCAACACGCCCCATGGCGCTTCTATAGACTTTACCCCACATTACCCCGTGTGTGTTCATTTCATTCCTCTCCCTGTAAACGCGTGTCTTATAAGCAGTATGTTCTTGGCGCGTCGCATAGGCAGGGAAATGTTATACCACACACAAAAGTGGTAAACTACACAACACACTCCACCATGCTTTGATAGACTTTACCCCACTGTACCCTGTGTATATTCATTCCTTCTCTGTGTAAACGCGTGCCTTTATGCAGTTGGTACCTGACCTGGCGTGTCGCATAGGTGGAGCAATGTTACACATTACACCTCACACAAGTGGTAAACCACGCAACTCGCCCACCGCTTTCATATGCTTTTCCCCACTTTTCCCTGCGTGGATTCACTCCTCACTCTGTAAACCCGTGCTAATACGCAGTATGTACCTGGTGTGGTGTAATTTCCTTTTCAATGATAGCTTCTTTTGGACGGCATTGCATAAGTGTGTGTGTGTGCATGTGTAGTAAAAGGCAAAGATGGCAGATAGCTGGGCAAAAGCAGTTTCCCCTCTAATAAAACGTATATGCTATTGCTCATGTAGCCATGCTACAAAAGCAGTATTGCCCAACTTTTCATCTTGCTTTATTGCCTGGACTACACATCTTTCCTGTATCCTTGATGCCACACTAAATCAATTATGCCCAAAGAGATGACCCCTGCCTGAAAGCTAATTGTTGATTCAAGTGTGTTGATAGAATTTTGTTGAATTGAAGCAACACTTTGTTTGGAAAATTAGCAATTGTTGATCGATTCCGGATAAGTCAACAAATTTCAGTGTTGCTTCATTCTCTAAAAAAAAACTTCCAACAAAACCGGCCTCGAAAAGTTGTTTCGAGTTTCGCAAAAAAATTTGGCTTTCAACAATTTTTTGTTGAATGCAGAATTCAATCAACACGCTAAGAAACAATTAGTAATTGTTGAAAGAAACGCCAAAAAGCCAAAAATGGACCGAATCAACGGTAAAGGGATATTACAGTATTTACTCCCAAACATAACAAACGAAGTATTAGGTTAGGTTGGGACTTAAGGACTTGGGATTTGGGGATATTTGGGGACTTGGGGACGAAGTAGGGACTTGGGGTAGCCCGAATTACACATTTACACCTGACCGGGATTACCCCGCGTTACCCTAATTTCCAAACGTTTTCAGGATCCCAGTATCTGGTGAGTAGCCGCCATTTGATAAGCTACAGCAGCAGCCTTGTACGTCAAGATTCTGGGAAGAAGATTATCGGTATCAAGTTTGCCGACTTGGCTCACAACAACTACGATCTTTCGTTCAGCGAAATTTGGATTCGGTCGAATTTGGAGCGAAACAGCTCGAAATCACATCGAAATAGATTCACAGCGTTGGTAAGACAAAATTACCACAAATTACAGTAATTACCGTACCGTAATTCCAAACAGGAGTAAAAACAGCGAAAAAGAAATGTTTTTATGATTTATTTATGGCGTGCTGATATTATTTAGGTCAACGAATATCCAATGAACGGATCTTGCAAGGCGTCGATTGGAAATTTGAGCTGTCTTCAAATAATTCTATCTTGTGAAGGATGGACAGATCCCGAAGGCGTTGGAACCTATGCCTTTTATCGTAAGCATGCAGTGCTGTTTGCAATTTTTTCCACTGCATTGAGCTTTTTTGACATATACGTAAGTAGGAAACACGCAACAGGCACTTTGGACTGGCAAGGCTTGATTTAGGCTTAGGCTTAGGCTTAGGCTTAGGCTTAGGCTTAGGCATAGGCTTAGGCTTAGGCTTAGGCTTAGGCTTAGGCTTAGGCTTAGGCTTAGGCTTAGGCTTAGGCCGGCTTCAACGGTTTGTGTAGAGTGGATTTGTTAAATTTCTAGTGAATCATTTGTCCGCTCGCGAACTGATTCTCATGTCTGCATTACCGACACACAGGATCGCTTTGCCTGTTGGCGATCACGAAATATCTGTTGATATCTCTGACAAATATGGCGCAACAAATTACTTTGTACCGGTGGAACCAGTGATAGTATCCCTGGAAACACAGAGTGCACTAGACCAAGTGTTTGTGGTGGAAAGGTTGAAGTGTTCAGCAGATGGAATTGTCGAGCCAACATCTGCGGTGAAATCGATCATTTGGGAGATTGACAAAGGTTCAGCCAGCACGTGGGATGCTACCATACCGTATCATATGCTTGTTACATACAGTAGAATTTGTTACATACAGTAGTAGAATTTTACAGTAGAATTTTCAAGTTCTCATAAACTCCTGTCCAAGCTTTGTTTACCTAGCTGTCGAGAGCAAGAGGAAAACTTATGATTCATTGGATCAGCTTGCCAACCCGTTTGATAAAGGATCGCTGAAGTCATCGCTGAGAAATTTTGATGGTAACTTTTGCCGTCTGAGGTCAATTCAAGATCATTTGAATGATTATCTTCAAAGAACGGTGGATGGAAGAGAACTGAGGGACGCCATTCTGGCGGTATTTCCGATCTTTTACTTTTTTTATTATTGGTGCTTTTTTACCATGCGCGCATGACACTTTTGTGGAATTGCAGACTCTGATGTTAGCATGTGAGGATGGCAATGTTGACCAATTTGCTGACTTCGCAGATCGATTATGCTCTGGAAGCTTATCTGGAGCTTTGCCAAGCTTGCTTGCAGATTCACACGATGGGGAGGAAGAGTGCATCATGTTGATCAATCGCATATTGGACGAGGTCAACAACCAAATTGCAATGGTTAGGGTATGTGTTGTAGTCTGAGGTGTACATAACACAGTAGAGCCCAGTAGTACCATATTCCACATAAAACATGCGCAGCGCGCTAATGAGCTACAAGCCATGTTCGCGCAAAATATTGGTCTTGCAGTAATGGTCCAGGTTCAGGTTCAGGTCCAGGTCTAACTGCACCACGCTGCCATGCACTACTTTTGCTTGCATAGTGCAATTAATTATTAATTATTAATCATTAATCATTAATTATTAATCATTAATCATTAATCAAATAAACTATGAATAATTTTTTCAAAGTATGAGTTTGTATGCATTTTCAAAGTATGAGTTTGTCTGCGTTTTCAAAGTACGGTATGAGCTTGTACGAGGTTTTGAATTTGTTTTGCATTTTCCCCAAAGTATGACATTTCATTTATTCAAAGTATGACTTTTCATTTAGGCTTAGGCTTAGGCTTACTTATGGACTTACTGCACTTCAATGATGGTTTCCAATCACTAACTGCACCATACTGCCATGCATTACTTTGCCTGCATAGTGCAATTATTCATTAATCATTAATCATTAATCATTAATCGGTAATTAATAATTGTTATTGTAATTGAATTGTCATTGAATTGAATTCTTTCTGAGTGATGAAAAGGGCTGGCTCTTCTATATGTTTTCTATGCTACGTATATCACATGCCTCAAGGGGAAAATTCTCTAAAGTATCGCAATTCCAGGTTTATGAATCCATGATCACAGCAGTCAACTTTACTGCCAAGTCTCCTCAACGAATGCTGACACAGTTGTCAGTTCTGAATTCAGTGCTGAAAAGGGCCAGTTCTGTGACAATCATGACAAAAAGTGATGTCAAAGGGTTAACCCCTCCTGGAGCTAGCAACAAGGCTGGTGTCTACCCAGTGATCAGTGGACATCTTCTTGTGGATGGCTATGAACTGTTCATGCGAGTAGGCATATTAAAATTGGATAAAGGCAAAGGAATCTTGAAGGTAATTCTAAAATGTGCACATGTTATGTAATGTAGTCATACAGTAGCAAGCACATTGGTAAAACGCAGTGTATGACAATTAAGGGTGACATCCGACCTGCAGTGTCTATCAGCCATGTTGAACAGTTAATGCCCATCCAACTAACTAAAGCGACAAGATCATTATCGACCTCTATGCAGAGTGATGTGGCAGTGGCAAGTGGCAAATGGTTTGCATTTGATGGCGAGTTTACAATCGACTTTTCTAATTCTAAAATTGATGTCAATGAGAGGCAGTTGAAATTTCATGGAGCTCTTGACATTAGTGGCCCTGAAGGAATGAAGCTGGACCAGATTGATGGTGTGCAGCTGGAAGTGTGGAACTCAACCTGGCACCTTGATGTTTCATCTGGACAGTTGGAAGTTGATAATGGTGTTATGACCATGTCAGTTCAGGTCGAATGTGTGGAAGTCCAGTTAAACTTGTCATCACAGGTGAAATCACAAGCAGTGGAGATGCAACTCCGCAGTGGTGGGAAAGTTGAAGTAAATTCAGGTTAGTGGCTCTAGAGATCTTCTACAGTATGTTATCTTTATCTGCTCCTTAAAAAGGATGTTCAGAATTATTGTCACCTTTAACTGAATGATTTGCTTTAGTGCTAGTTTGCATTTTATTTGAAACAGGTGTTATCACACTCTCATCCAACTCATCTATCAGCTTCTCTATTGGAACAGTTTCCATTTCAAAATGGAGCCGTGCTACAAGCTTCATTGATATTGTCATCAGTAATATTCACTCTATCATTAGGACAGGTCCCATCGCATCACTGGCATACCAGGACCTTAGAATCTTGGACCTTGACTCCAGTTCCATGATTGACCAAATTCAAAATATCAGCAATTCAACTAACCATACTCTAAAATTTGCTGGGCCTGCAGCAATAATGCCTGTAATATTACCTGGGTCATTCTTGCCAGCAGTAAGTGGAGATAGCAGAAAGCAGCAAGGCAAAATGGTGAAAACTGGAGAACTTGTCTTCTTTGGAATTGATATAGGTAATGGCAAGCCATGGGTAAAAAGTGGTGCAAGCAACCATGTACATATGTAGTTTAGGAATGATTTGGATCAGCACATGTTGTTGTAGGTCAAGTCACATCCTTTCTTGATGTTGGGAAACTTCTTCTGATAAAGAATGGCACCATTTACACCTTAGACAATGAAACTTTGATCCTTACAAATGGGACAAGGATTGCTGCAGATGGAACTGCACTGCATTTTTATACTCCAAGCTTAACTAAGCACATCATCAGTAACCCTGCTTTTACCATCTACCAAGTTTCTTTGAGTGTTCACAATGTTGAAAACCAAACTTCCATTGGCTACATCACATCTGGCATACTCAGAGTGAGAAACTCAACACACCTCAGGTAGGTGATGTCTTGGGTAGCAGTATAAGTGTATAGCCATGTCAATGGAAGTGATGCCACCAATTGCCTGTGACTACCTATCTATGTAGATAGATACCAGCTATTCTGTACTATGTTGACTACTAATCCCAGCTGTGTAGATCCCAGCTTCAGCTTCTGAATGGATCTATGAGCCTAATTAATGGCAACATGATTCGTGAAGAACAATCCAAATATGTCATTTATGACACTTTTATTTCCATTGACACTCATCAGATGCCTGAGAAGCGTTCCGTTCAAGTAAGATCATTGAGTGATTTTAGCAATCCACAGATCTCCATCTGCCCTCCATGTAAAACTGACCTGAAAATAACCTTCTGAACTGAATTATGTAGGGACTGCGCATGCAGTCACTGGTTACTCATGAATCACAGAGGGTGATTAGCAAGGTGTTTGGTGATACAGCTAGCCTCTTGACAGAGAAAGGTGGAACAATGAGAGCAGATGAGTTAAGAGAAGGGGGAAGGCAGGTGTTAACAATGGCTGGACATGTTGCCCAGGTATGTATGTACTGTACATCTCATGAAGGGTCCATTGTATTGTTTTGCATGCATGTGTCATGGACTGCCAAACTCATGTTGTGGAATTAGAATGTCTTGACCTTGTGAGCGAAGTAGAAGATCATATGTTTGTTGACAGGTTATTGAGCTTTCTCTACAGAATCCACTGCAAATTGATCAGGTGAAAAGTCTTGAACATGAGAAGGAGCACTACAATGATATCTTTGTGCCACTGCCCAGAAGACGAGGTCCAATTTTCTGACATCTTCCTTGCTACATCGTTAACTGTCTTTCTTCTGCAAAACTGAAATTAATAGGCCTACATAGACATAGTGAGTAGAGAAAATTTGCTCTTTCTACATTTTTTAGAGAACATTCGGTATGTGGAAGAGTACAGTGAAGAACAATGGGCCAGGGAAGCGGTTAATATACAGCAGAAAACTTTGGTAAATCATGTGTTGTCATTTCCAACTTTATTTTGCCGACTTTTTGTGAACTTCTTCTTCCTAATTTTGGTGTATAATGTATGTCTGCACATAGGCAAAAGACATGGTGCAAAATATGGAGAAAGCATTGGAAGCTGTTCAAGCTGTAACTATTGATAGACATTCAATTGATGGAATAGTTAATTACAGACACATCATCCAGGTACACAGCAAAATGAAAGTAAAAAAACGCTAGAAAATAAAGTCAACCAAATCATTTGACCAAAAAAGTAATGATCTTTCTTTCATTCATGTTGAGCAGACTGATGAATCTGAGTTGCAAACATCCATTGGTCCTCCTAACACAGTTTTGTCCCTGGATGATGGCTGTGGTGGTTGGGTAATTGTCTTCCCACCAAAAATAACAGACTTGATTGCAGTGGAAGAGACTTATCACAGTCAGTGGCTAGTGAAGAGAATTATCTGTTTGAAGCACAACCCATACATGTTTGCTGACAATGCATATCTTCTGGTAAATTCTGGGATTCTGCAAGTATCTCTGTTGGATTCTGTCACCAAGAAGAAGTTAAGGTAAAGAAAGCGCCCAGGCCCAATTGAATATAACTTGATAAAAAGTCATGAAGGTGAATGTTTTAGACAAACAATAATCTCTAAAATTTCTTTTGAGTTTTCAGTGTTACTAATGCATCAAGCCCCATCAAATTTCGCACCCAATTGAGCTTGGTCACAGGTGAACCTGTGGAAACTATTGATCACCCAGCTTTGTCCTATTTTGAAGCAATCAAAATTCATTGTGCGCATGTGTCTCAGTACAACAGTTCCATGTTTCTGGAATTTCAACAGCTGAGAGAGGTGGCACAGCACATTCACATGGAACTTTTCATATCATTCAATGCAATACCAACTCCATTGGAATATGAGCAGAAAATTGTTGCAATTGGCTCAGGTTTGTTGGCACTAGAGATACCATGATAACATATTTGTCAGAAAATTGATATCGATAGTATTCATATCGATATTACCATTTTCAAAAATGGTTGGTATCGAGATCGATATCAATCAATATTCCAAATTTTTGAAATTTGCCATAGATATCAATACCAGGAAAATTATATTACAGTAAAATCGCATTCCTGGATGTTAGCGGATCATCTTCAATACAAGTCGGGCATTTTTTATGTTGGAGTGGGTGAAGTTGTACAAAATTCCAACTGCTACACCAACAGTACAAGCTACATCATGAATCGCCATCAGAAATCGCAAGAATTTCTGGCCACAGTGGTGAGCTATGGCTCTACTTTGTACAACAGAAATGTCAGTGTTCCATATGCTCTGCGCTTGATCACAAAAGGCTGTTACTTCTTCAACCAACCTACAGAATTGTTCAGTTCTGCAGGACTCCAAGTAAGATTCTGTCTTGTAGAGATGGGGCGAGACTGAATTTTTACTGAAAACAAGACAGAGATCAAGGCTGAGACTTAAAATATTTCACAAGACCAATACTAGGGAATGTTTGCCAAGAGTGAGACTGAGACCAAGAATCTGTTTCTAATCTCGTTTTACCAAATATTCCACACTATTTACCTTTCAGTCAGACACAGTAGTTGGAGATACTGAGGTTGCATGCCAGACTAGACACTTGACCACGTTTTCCATTGGACTGATGATTCCTACAAATCGCATCAACTTCGACTTCCTGACACATGCTCCAGCATTCAAAATGAGCCTTCTGTTAGCAGCAACCATTCTGCTTCTTATCATTTGGGCGATCCTCATCTCGCTTGTGTTGAATCGATGGGATATACAGGATAGGCACTCGGTATTAGGAAACGGGAGAAAACTTTCTGAAGAACTTGCATAGCCTGACTTAAAGTTTTTTGGATGAACTCTCAAGCATTTTAGACCAAATTGCTTCAACTCTGGGACAATCGCAAAGCTGACAACTATCTGTACATGTTGAAAGTGGACACTGGATTTTGGCGAGGGGCATCAACTGACTCACAGGTTATCATCATGATACAACCATGTATGTTACTGTTGTTCAGACTATTATTAGCTAACTTTACCCTGATCTGAAGGTTTCATTCATATTGACTGGAAATGATGGCAGCACTGGTTTGCGGGAGTTGATCCCACTTCCACAGAAAAATGGTGAAATGATACTCACACTGAGGCGTGGCAAGAGCAGCAGATTTTTCATGTCAACCCCAAGGTTTCTTAATGTTCTTACAATTTCAATCTTCTGTTTTTACTGTGTCTACTGCAGTGATGAACCCATTAGTTTAGACTGCTTAAAAAATTTTTTAGCTCACTAGGGAATCTCCTGTATTTGCGCATATGGCATGATAACAGTGGAGACAACACCTTTTCTCATTGGTTCCTCAGTCGAGTTCATGTTTTTGATCTTCAAACTGGGAAATCATGGCTCTTTCTGTCAGATAATTGGCTTGCATCAGAAAAGGGCGATGGAATGGTATTAAGACATCATCAAAACATCTACTAACAAATAGGGCTGATGTGTGTGTGTGTGTGTGTGTGTGTGTGTGTGTGTGTGTGTGTGTGTGTGTGTGTGTGTGTGTGTGTGTGTGTGTGTGTGTGTGTGTGTGTGTGTGTGTGTGTGTGTGTGTGTGTGTGTGTGTGTGTGTGTGTGTGTGTGTGTGTGTGTGTGTGTGTGTGTGTGTGTGTGTGTGTGTGTGTGTGTGTGTGTGTGTGTGTGTGTGTGTGTGTGTGTGTGTGTGTGTGTGTGTGTGTGTGTGTGTGTGTGTGTGTGTGTGTGTGTGTGTGTGTGTGTGTGTGTGTGTGTGTGTGTGTGTGTGTGTGTGTGTGTGTGTGTGTGTGTGTGTGTGTGTGTGTGTGTGTGTGTGTGTGTGTGTGTGTGTGTGTGTGTGTGTGTGTGTGTGTGTGTGTGTGTGTGTGTGTGTGTGTGTGTGTGTGTGTGTGTGTGTGTGTGTGTGTGTGTGTGTGTGTGTGTGATGCGATAAACTCGCTCAGTTTTGCAGCTACAGCGTTGACCAATGGCTCATTCGAAAGCTTATAAGCCCAAGGGCGCCAGGAAGGCCTTCGATTTTTGATCTGATCAGCCGATCACCAATAATCGATCGATAATCCATATTTTAGTACTAAAAGCGCGCAGATTAACTAATAACTCACTCAATTTTGCAGCTACAGCATCCATTCTGGACTCTTTCGAGAGCTTATGGCCCCGAGAACGTGAGAAAGGCCTGCAATTTTTGATTTGATCAGCCGATCACCAATAATCGATCGATAATCGATATTTCAGTACTAAATGCAGCAGAAACCAAACGATGCAGGTTTTCAAGCCCGCGTTTGCAAATGGTCACGCCCGAAAGTGCACACGAGACTAAAACGCGAGATGCGCTAAAGGGTTGCGAGATCTGCAAAAGGGTTGCCAGATTGCTAAATGCGCAAAAGGGTTCCCAGATCTGCAAAAGGGTTGCCAGATTGCTAAATGCGCTAAAGGGTTGCCAGATCTGCCATAGGGGGTTGCCAGATCTGCCATAGGGTTGCCAGATCTGCCATAGGGTTGCCAGATCTGCCATAGGGTTGCCAACTCTGCGATAGGGTTGCCAGATATACTACTTTTTGCCAACTGCTCAAAATGTTGCCAGATGCATAATAAGTTGACAGATCACGATCTTAAACAGGGTTGCCAGATCTGCGAAAGGGTTGCCAGATTTGCAAAAGGGTTGCCAGATCTGCAAAAGGATTTTACTGCGAAGCTGTAACGGGCCACTGGTTTTCCAAATATTGCTATTTCCACATGTTTGTTTGAAAGAAAAAGCATTCATATTGCTTCCAGATTGACAGATTGATTCCATCAGCATCGAAAACTGAAAAGGCCAAGCTCTCAAACCTCCTAAACTTGCATGAGCTGACTGAGTCACATATTTGGTTCTCCATGTGGACTGGGGGACCTGGGGGTAGCCACAGTAAAAGATATGGTAAGATTAGGTTTGTTGAACTCTTGTTGAGCATTTGAAGTTTACTGCTAAAATCCATTTGTGATAAAGTTGATTCAATACTCTTTCACACTTCCCAATTCGCACCAAAGAGTTGAAAGGCTAGGCTTAGGCTTAGGCTGAAATTTACTATTTGAGCATTCACTTGAAATGTGTGAAATCACAAAGATAACGTACTGCACAGCTACAGTACTTGCTTGCTTGTATTCACTTTGATATTTGTAATACACAAAGATAACGTTGCAGTGCTTGTTTTTTAGGCAGAAAAATCCGCGCTCTTCTGGTTATGGCTAACATTCTGTTGACAGTATGTCTTTCTGCTGTCTTTGTACTGTCAATGGAGGGTACCAGAGAAAACTCAGCTCATGTTGTGACAGTTTTGAAAGTCAAATGGACATCAAATGAAGTACTAGGCTACTTTATACGTACACATTTACAATACTGGACCTGTGCAAAGTCCCCGTTTCACGTATGTATTTATTTTTCCCTCTAATTTCAGGTGTTTTTTGGCCTGGTCTCCAGTCTAATCTGCACTCTTGTATTGACAATCATTTCTTACCTAATTCGCAGCAGTTGTTCCATACCGACATGTGTCAAAGGCGGTCTATGGTTTCCCAAAAGCACACTTGAACCACAGGAACCTGCTGATACCATCAGTTTCCCAAATGACACAGCCGAATCCACAGTGTTGTTGTCATCTTCACCCCATCATTGGTTTTGCGCTCTCATTGGCTGGATTCTGTTGCTCAGCACTCTGATTGGCTGTTTTATTGGCATTGGATTTTTGGGTCCCATCGTTTCTGCTGAGCAGGAAGCATTTCGCATGTTTGCAGCTGTCACAACAGCTCTGTTCTTTTCGATTTTTGTCATGGAACCATTAAAAGTTAGACGTTATGAGTGGACATGATGTCTGCTTTTATGAAGTGTAGGTACATGGTGTACATATCATCAAAGTTGGAATGGTTTTTTCTATTTTTAAGGCAGTGGTTTCAATTTTGCTGAAATATATTCTTCGCCCTTCCCCATCAGTTGAAGATTGGGAGTTGCAAAAGTTTGACCTGACACCAGCGAATGGGTCCAAACTTGATGAGAACAAAAACCTAAACCAAGGTAATTTATGCTGTAGGGTGGCGAGACCCCAGGCTGCAAGTCGATTAATAAAAACAAATACAAGATTTTTTACACAATAAAAAATGTAAAAATAAATAAATAAATAAATATAAATAAATAAATAAAAAAATAAATAAATAAATAAATAAATAAATAAATAAATAAATAAATAAATAAATAAATAGGTAAATAAATAAATAAATAAATAAATAAATCGTACTTTTTGTTCTGTTTATGCAGAATCAAGAAGATCCATCTCCATTTATCTGCCCCCACCTCCCCTAAACCTTGAAGAAAGTCGAGTGGAAAGACTGAAAGATGAGCAACTCTGGGATGTGATCAGAGAGCTGGTGGTTTATTTCTCATTTCTCACTGTGCTACTCTTATTGGCTTATGGAAGTAGAGACCCAATTGCGTATCAGTACCAGCAGAGCTTGTACAACACTCTTCATATTGGAAATCGGTAAGCGTGGAAAGACGCATATGATTATGCCAGGAATATATAATTTATTATAAGGGGAGGAATAAGCCAGCAGTGTACTGAAGCGGATGGAAGGCTAGCGACCAAAGTCTGTCGCAAGCAGGAATTCTTCACTTTTTGGCGATCGCACATGCAACCTTTGTTAGCCCTAACTTGGTGTTTTCTCGTCATATATGCGTCACATTTGTGTCTGTCATGTTCCTATTTATTACACATAAGTTGCTTGTATTTTGGGCGTTTTTGCGTCATTCAGTATCATTTGCGACGCATATGTGGTTGTCGTGTATACAACGCGCATTTACGACGACTTATTTTAGGACGTTGTATTTCGGACGAGTTTGCGTCCTTATTTTGTGTCTGTTCTTTTGCTTGTCGCCGTATACATGAGACGGCACGCTGGCGTACGTAGGAGAAGTTTTATTGGCACATGCGACGAGAAAACACCCAAGTAGGGCTAACAAAGGTTGAATGTGCGACCACAAAAGAGTGAAGAATTCCTGCTTGCGACGGACTTTGGTCGCTAGCCTTCCATCCGCCTCAGTACACTGCTGGCTTATTCCTCCCCCTTATAATAAATTATACATCCCTGATTATGCAACGATATGCACTGTACCAATGCACATGATACATAGAGGAGAGACACTTTTCTTGAAATCAAAGTCTTTAAAATCTCTTGTACTCATGCATTCAGGTTCAGCTATGATGCTTTTCTGAATGTAAGCAGCGTTGACCACTTTTGGAGATGGGCACAGGATCATTTGACCACTGGTCTGAGGGTGGAATGGCCTGATGGGAGACCTGCGTTCGGAATGCGCGGCTTCATGAACGACAAACAATCCAGAGCGATGGGCATTGGCGTTATTCGACAGGTGAGGTGTAAAATGTCCATTTTCAAAGTACATTTTGTGTTATAGTACATATTTTGTGTTATGCAATCCATGGGGACGGATGGAAAAAGCGGGAGGAAAGATCGCCGTGCATTAGCTGAATTCGAAACTACAACTACGTGTGTTTTCTGAGCACCACTACGCCCGATAAAAAGTAGCTGAAAGAAAGAAAGAAGCTGCATCCTTTTTGTTTTTATTGGGCGCTCCTCCCGCTATTTCTAGCCACTCTCAGAGATATCATAGATGCCTGACCGTAGTATTATGATGTACATTGTACGATGCACAGGTCCGATCCAAGAAAAATGCATCCTGCAGAATTCAAGAGAACATGGCTGCTTACTTCAACTACTGCACTGCCCGATCAGCGCTCGTTAATGAAGAAACGACAACCTTTAATGCATCTTGGACACCCCTTCAACACGACCCCACCTCCAGTGCAGCACCTCCTGAGGAATACAGACACATGTCTGCTACAGAACTGCAAGGATTGAGTTGGATAGGAAGGTTGGACACGTACAGCGGCGGTGGGTATATTGCAATGTTGGATGGTACCAAGAGGTATGGATGTGAGCGATGTATGTATAGGCTATCGACTTGAGCTTAGGCTTAGGCTAGCAATGGACATTGGCTTAGGTTTAGGCTTAGGCTGAGGCTGAGGCTTAGGCTTAGGCTTAGGCTTAGGCTTAGGCTTAGGCTTAGGCTTAGGCTTAGGCTTAGGCTTAGGCTTAGGCTTAGGCTTAGGCTTAGGCTTAGGCTTAGGCTTAGGCTTAGACTTAGACTTAGGCTTAGGCTTAGGCTTAGGCTTTGGCTTAGGCTTAGGCTTAGGCTTAGGCTTAGGCTCTGTCTTTGTCTTTGTCTTTGTCTTTGTCTTTGTCTTTGTCTTTGTCTTTGTCTTTGTCTTTGTCTTTGTCTTTGTCTTTGTCTTTGTCTTTGTCTTTGTCTTTGTCTTTGGCTTAGGCTTTGTCTTTGGCTTAGGCTTAGGCTTAGCTATATATAGACTTGGACTTAGCCATGGACATAAGCTGTTTGGTATTAAGAGCTCATTTTTTAGTAGGTTTAGCAAGGGATATTTTGTAGTCTTAGGCTTAGGCGCGGACAGAGGCTACCTACGCATAGCTACGTACCGTGTGAACATAATTCTGAGGCTTTGGCTAGCTGTAGCTACTTCATACGTAATATTCTCATTCTGTACGTACGGTATTGTTTTGCTGTACGTTGCACCAACCAACGCGCCGCTGCTTTCAAGTGTGCCTAGCTGGGCTAGGCAAAGGGGTAATTTAGGTAGGTAGTAGTAGCCAACAAAAACTCCAAAATGTCAGATACCTACTCTGTGGGATGTATTCGTATGTAACATACTGTAATTTTGTGCCTCGTCCTCGTGGCAGGTAAATTTTGGGGCGCAAGAAAAAACAGGGGCGTAAATGCGCCTCAACTTACCACGTGGCACGTAGCTTACCCCCCCCCCCCCCCCCCAGTAATTTTTTATGGTGCAAAATCTTGTCAATAAAATCAATATCAATGCACCTTTGTACATTGCGTAGAGAACTTCGTGAGAAATTCGCACGGTTGGAGAGAGAGGGATGGATTGATGAGCAAACCAGGGCAGTGTTCATTGAGTTCTCCGTTTACAACGCCGCGTTGAACATGTTTGCGGCTTGCCAGCTGTTTCTTGGTAAGAAAAGAGTAAGTTTTGAAAAAATTATGCCTAGCTACCGTATCTTAAATTTCCTTACAATAATTCCTTTTTGTATAAGTGGTAATGTTTTTGTTCTCAGAAATGCCGCGAATTGGAGCGATGATTCCGAACGCGTGGATACAGCCGCTAACTCTGCTAAAATACCATGGCGAAAACGCATCGCTGATCTTGATGACCGAGTTTCTCTTCTGCTCTTTCATCTTCGTGTATATCCTGAAGGAGCTGCGAAACATCAAACGTCTGGGGTGGCGCTTGTACTGTCGACAGTTTTGGTCATGGGTAAGTGTGGGCCAGAAAACAACATGACTACTGTAGTATGTGAGTGATGTACTGTTACTGTAGGTAAGCAAGCATACATACTGTAGCTAGCTAGCTATGAACTTGGGATTAGACAGGCTATGTAATGTATGGGCATAAAACTTTGGCTTAGGCTTGATGTGGATGGGGCTTAGTTAAGAACATAGGCTTAGGCTTAGGCTTAGGCTTAATCTTAGGCTTAGCAATGGACATAGGCTTAGGCTGAGGCTGAGGCTTAGGCTTAGGCTTAGGCTTAGGCTTAGGCTTAGGCTTAGGCTTAGGCTTAGGCTTAGGCTTAGGCTTTAGGCTTAGCTATGGACATATGCTGAGGCTTAGCTAATGACATACTGTAGGCTTAGGCTTATCAATGGACATAGGGTTAGGCTTAGGCTTAAGATGTGGATGGGACTGAGGCTTAGCTATGCGCTGAAGCTTAACTGTAAACTTGGCGATAATGCTTTTGCTTTTAGGCGTCGCTCATTAGTTGGGTTTAGACTTACATAGGTACTGTAGGTTCACGTTCATAGACTTTTCTTACATGTGACTATTGAATTTTTGAAGAACTTTAGGTCGACATCTTCATTTCCATTTTTGGTCTCCTCGCCGTTTTTGTCTACGTGTTGCGGTGGCAGAAAATGCGACATATTCTGTCCACCTTTGCGCGAACCAATGGAAACGTCTACATCAAGTTGGACCATGTTCGCGTGTTGGAGCTGTCCTTCCTGTGGTTGCTCAGTTTCATCCTGTTCTTGGCCACATTGAAGCTGATGCGCATTCTACGCTTCAATCGTCGCATCGGAGCTATGGCTGCCACTCTGAAGAGATCGAGGAAAAGGTAAACACGTAGTACGTACGTACGTAGGTACGTAGGTACATGAAAGTAGGACGTGTACTGTATTTACCTGCGGTATTTAGTGAACGCAACGCGGTAACGCGGTAACGCGATTGGGTTGGTCGATGGCGACCCTGCGGTATTTAGTGAAGCGTTTGGATCGGTGCCTATGAGGTCTTCGACGTCATTTGTTGTCAGTTCTTCTTTTCACACGCTCCTTTTCCACTCCCAGATTGTTCAACAAGGTCGACGACCCCGCAGGCACCGATGCAACCATTCACTAATTAATTACCACGGAGTCGCTATCGACCAACCTAATCACGTTACCGCATATCGTCCATATGCTTGTATACGTAGGTACATACATACGTACTAAGGTACCTACCTACCTACGTTACGTTCGTACGTACATACGTACGTATGTATATCGTGCATACCGTACGTTCGTACGTACATAACATCCAACTTTATTGGTTCTTATGGTGTTTTGTTTTCTTCGCATAATTTTTTTGCAGCCTGTTTCAATTCGGGGTATGTTTCCTGCTCATTACCACTGCGTTCAACCAGTCTCTTTATCAGCTGCTTCACGCCAAACTTCCGGAGTACAGCAATTACGTGACGGTTGTGGAAACAACTTTCTCCGCAATGCTGGGAAAGTTCTCGCTTCGGGACATGCTAGCAGTGTCTGACATCGGTATGCGTTTGATGCAATATCTACAGTGATAGACGTACGTAGGCCTAGGATGTACACAAATAAGGGGTAGTTGGTCAAGAGATCAAGTTCGTCTATAGGTTAACCCTGAAAAACTAGGATATGTCAAGAGATCAACCCATCAACTTGCTCTCTTGACACACAATATGTTCAGCTACCAGAGATAAACCCTGGAGATGGCCGAATTTACCCCCTGACCCGAAAGTTTGTACCCTGTGCCTGTGCTGTGCACTGTAGCCTGTACTACTATTCTTTGAACTTTTGTTTTTCATGAGCTACACATCGTTTGCCGTTACTTTTTCTTCTTCTAGCTCCCTTTTTCTTCATGGCGTACATGGTGACAACGGCTATTCTGCTGATCAACAGCTTTATCATGATACTGATTGCGGTGTTTGAGCAAGTGCACGCAGACGTCCTCAAGGGCAGCGACGATTTCGAAATGTTTGCGCATCTCCTTTCCAAGGTAGACCCATGTGTGTAGTTACTAATTACCTAAAGGATTCACAGGGCCAAAAATGAACGCCTGCAAAAAACACGCGTGCTTACGCTCAACATAAGGCAAGGACTACGCAGTCTTTCTTCCCAAGGTCTTTTTTGCCCTGGTTGGTATTCTTTTTTTCCAAACTAGCGATAGGCAATCACTCGAATCTACTGTAGGTATGTGATGAAGCGGAGCAAGTACTTGGTATTGTACGTACGCACGTAGATATTATGAAGGAGAGGCGTGTGCAATCTTCCCTACGATTTGTCTGCATTCTGGCAGAAAGTGCTAGCTACTATGCTTCTGGAAATTCGAGTACTAATCGCCTTGCGTACACGGTTTGAACTTGCCCGTGAGTACTTTAAACAACGTACGTACATAGAGTATCCATCCAAATCCAAGTGATCATGTGGCATTGCAGATCCGGCTATTGATGCCCAATTCAGTTAGCTGGAGTCGTTCCCGTGGTATAGCGGCAGATCAGCAGACCGCGGAAACCCTGGATCGATTTCTGCGCAGGTTTCATCAGCTGAAGAAGCGTGCTGACAGATTGATGAATATTACTCACTGACAGAGGTTATACGTAGCCTAACAAACAGTGCAACAGTGCATGTGATATACCGCATTTGCGCATATCGTGACATCGTATGTGTTGGCTGTTGGTACCACGTAGATGGTAGATTGATTGGTATGTGTCAAAAAATGTCTCGCGTGATAGCAAGCGAGAATAAACGTAACGGAACTCGAACTCGCCGCGAGTTGCGCTCGGCGTACACCCAGTGTTTATTGGTACTGTACGCACAGTACAGTATGTATACAGTGCACAGTATGGAAAGCTGTGAAATTCCTGGTGTGGTGACATATGCAAGGTCCAGTTAGTACCCTAAAAAAAGTAAGCACATTCGCGCTACCAAGGTTAGGTTTACCCCAAGGTTATTACCGAATTATTACCCCAATTATTACCTCAACTTTCGCTCACCAGTGCCCATTGAGCATTGAAAAAATTCTTCCCCCGGGCCACAATGCGTCCTGTCTGCGTAAAAAAATATATACGTAGTGTAGTATACATAGATAGAACTATGTACGTATGCACATGTACTGTATGTACGTACATAATACTCGTTTCATTATTGAGCACTGAGGTGCATAATTTATTATCATGCCAAATGGAAACCAGTGGAGAAGTGCTCCTAAGGAGCACGAAGGAAGTGAGCGAGAGGCTCACTAGCCTGCAGATGCTTGTGGGGTTGACGGCGCAGAAACCAGAAGGTTCCAACCACCCATCGCTGCTGAAACTTGCTACCCCTCCGAGTTGACAGCCTCTCGCACAATATGCTGCCATCCGACTGGTGCGGGCATACTTTCGCACCTTCCAAATCATGGCAAACAAAACTCTTCAATGACCTTTGTTGCCTCTCGCCTGCTTATGTATGCCTGATCCATGCAGCGTTATGAATAAGTATGTGCATATGTATTGTACGTATGTTTATTCTTTCTCACATGTGCATTCGCATGTAGTATGTACCCATTCAACAATGGCTTCCAATATGACCAGCCGTTTCACACGTTTCTTGCCAAATAGAAGGTGAGAAATCCACCCAGGGTTCGATCTTCTCGATTCAAAATATCGGCTTTGGAATCATTAAGTTTCAGCTGAAGTTATCACTTGCTGTTGTTCAGGATAAACAGGAAAAGCTATAAGACATGAAATCTTTACTGGTATGTAGTATATAAGTATGTTCTACTTTTGAGGAAACATCACATTTTTTTGTTTTTGAACTAATGCTCAAGGTTTTTGTTGCACCACCGCATGTAGGGTTTACATACATATAATTACCTATTGTAGTTAAATGACCAAATATTATGGTTTGGATCCAGTGATTTGCATGTGATCAGGCATACAGAAGCAGGCGAGAGGCAACAAAGGTCATTGAAGAGTTTTGTTTGCCATGATTTGGAAGGTGTGAAAGTATGCCCGCACCAGTCGGACGGCAGCATATTGTGCGAGAGGCTGTCAACTCGGAGGGGTAGCAAGTTTCAGCAGCGATGGGCGGTTGGAACCTTCTGGTTTTTGCGCCGTCAACCCCACAAGCATCTGCAGGCTAGTGAGCCTCTCGCTCACTTCCTTCGTGCTCCTTAGGAGCACTTCTCCACTGGTTCCTGCCACGTCTACTTGAAATGTGAGAGAATAGCATATTGGATATACAAACATGTCAAAATTGTTCCTAATGAATAGATCTTGTTTTACCACATGCATACAAATCTTTCAAAAAACTGAGCTCGAGTTGACGAGATTTGCTAGCGGACGAGATACTAGTATATTAAAAGTTGACAATTTTTGGGAATTAGAGTTGAGAGTTAAAGTTGGAGTGCCTCCAACTCTTTCTATTTGAGTTAGAGTTGAAATTTTGAGTGTTCAACTCTTAATCTAAATTATGAATTAGAGTTGGCCCATACAAAATAGATGCAATGGATTTCGTAAGTGTACTGTAGTATTTTCCTACCCTATCTGGCGTGTTTTGATGTGGCAATGCAGGTACAGTAGGTACTTTTCTTTTTTCATCAATGTATACCCATATTCTATGACGGATGGGCCAAAATGGTCAAGCAATATCAATCAGCAAAACGACTTCAACCAACCAAGGCACGTGAACTCTACTTCAGACCCATATTGTATTTGATCATGGTCACTTGTTGCAGTTTTACAGATGACACATTTCCCTTTGAGCCCCTTACTGCCATGGAGCACATACCTAGAGAACACACGCTCAGCTGAAGCTGAGGTGGCAGGACATGCCAAAATGTCCAATGCCACCTGAACAATGTTGGATAAACGGACTTATTGAGCTCCCAAAACTCAGCTGGTTCTTCACCTAGGGCGACGTGTCGGGGTCATTGATGAGATACTGCTCCAACTCAACAAGCACGCTACTCGTTTTCGTTGTTTGCGTTGTTGTTGTTGCTTTGCGGTAAGCATCATCAACTCTAATTTCAACTCTATTGTCAACTCTAATTTCAACTCTAATTCCCTCCGCTCAGAATTAAAGTATTGAGTTAAAGTTGAAGCCTCATCAACTCTAATTATTTGAGTTAAAGTTGGAATAAAAGTTGGGAAAAATCTCCAACTCTAATTAATTTGAGTTAGAGTTAGAGTTCAACTCTTAATATACTACGAGATACATTTATGTACATTAGGGGATATACCTATGTGGGACATTTTTATGTTTTTGAGAGGAATTGAGCCTTATGTGAACGATGTGCATAATAAATGCATACAAATCTTTGAAAACTGAGCTCGAGTTGACGAGATAATGCTAGTGGAACCTCGAGATACATCATACATTACATGGAACATTTTTATGTTTTTGAAAGGAGATTGTGAATGATTTTTGAGCACGTGAATGTGCATAACACAAGCAATGCAAATGCGGATTTCTGTCCACGCTTCGTGTACTCCTATTTAGCAGAAGTACATGCAAACTATGCAACTCGCCTTGAGTCCAAGTGCCAACTGCTATTGGCCAGACTATAGTGGAACTTCGAGATACATCATAATTACACAGGACATTTCTCTGTTTTTTGGTGGAATTGAGCCTACTGTATTTACTGGTGTATAACCCCCCCAAAGCATAACCCCCCCCCCAATGCATACCCCCAGCTTGGCAAAACATAAAAAATGCCCACCGCATACCCCCCCCCCCCCCGCCCCCTATGCATACCCCCATATGTACAGTACAGTACCTGAACCTACCTATGTAAGCTGGTCATAGTACCCATAGCCACTCCCACACCAAGCTAAGATGCCTATAAGCCTGCCTGGGAGTGTATTATACTAGAATAACCCTGTTTTGACCTCAATTATGCCCTAAAACACGTGCTATTGACCTAAAAAATAGGCCTCTGGGCACCTCTCAAAAACATAAAAAATGCCCCATGCATAACCCCCATGCATACCCCCATATGGGACCTCTCAATTTTTGCATACCCCCATGGGGCTATGCATTGGGAAATACGGTATGTGAATTTGACTAGACTATGTGAATCAGGTATGAGCGAGGAGGTGGTTAGTAAGAAATGCAAAAAATAGGTAGACCTTGTCAAGATGAATTTAATGGTATATCACATGACTACATTTAGCCAATTTTTGTTTTATTTTGTGCCTATGTGAATACATTTGAACTATGCGAATCAGGAATCAGGCACATTGGATACAAGCATGTAGAAATTATTCCCAACTGATAGATCTTGCAAAGACGAATCGAATGGTATGTCACATGCCTACAATTCACCAAACTGAAGAAAATAACACCTTTTTGCGACTTTCATCAATGTGAATGCATTTTTACTTTGTGAATCAGGCATTAGCATGTCGCAGTGGGCAGCGATCGATAGATCTTTTGAAGACGAATCAAATGGTATCCCATTCGCCTACATTTAGCTAATTTTTGTTTTCTTTTATATGTATGTGAATAACTAAAAACTATGTGAATCAGGCATATTGCAAACGAGCATGTAGAAATTGTTTCCAATCGATAGATCTTGCTTAGACGAATCGAATGGTATGTCACATGCCTACAAGTCATCAACTTTGAAAGAATAACACCTTTTTGCGACTTTCCCCCTATGTGAATGCATTTTTTACTATGTGAATCAGGCATGACCCTGTCGCAGTCGCCAGCAATCGATCGATCTTTTGATGACGAATCGAATGGTATGCTATATGAGGCCTCTACAGTGCGGCAGGCACTCATTTCAGCTGTCTGTCGCGTCCTTAAGTATTGCTAGAGACAAACATAAAAACAGCCAACTTTGACAGCTCATAACTCGAGAACCAAAGCGAATTTTAAAAATCTAAAAAAGTCTCATCGAGAGTAGAGCGAGGGCTTTCTTTTGGAATACCTACCACTCAGATCCGGAAAAAATCCACGGAGGAGTATGCGTGGTAACTTTGCAACTATTTTTACCACAAAATCGCAATTTTAAGGGTGTCAGAGGCCTTAAACGCAAAAAGTGCTCGGACCACTTTGCCAAGATCTTTACATTTCCCATCTTTTAAAAAAAAACCGAGCTCGATCCCTCGACTCCTTGAAAAGTTATGGAGGTCACAAGTTTTCAGTACATAAGAGCGTGACATCATTCAAAAATAGGTTTTTCGCCGTAGCGCCCTAACCAGTGGGCCTATCGAGCTGAAATTTTGCCAGCGGATACGTACCCATAGGGAGAATCTTCTTGTAAAATTTCAGCTCAATCCGCCTCTTGGCTCGGGAGTTATGAGCAAATGTGTGTTTCCATTTCCGTCACTCCTATTTACACATGACTAAGTAAGGTGGGACGCGCCGAAGCCTCGTTCGTGAGCCTCTCGAGGTTCCGCTGGCGCGTCTACCTTGATTGAAGCTATTATCCCTATAACGGCAATGGGTGCCGCATGAGAATTAACTCCTGAACTTTTACTCCGGAAGTAGATGTGACATTTTTTTGTCACATCTACTTCCGGATTTTTTACACAGTTGTTGATTTTCTCCAGAACTTTTTCAAAGGAAAAAAATTTGCCACTATGGGATTTTTTTTCGAGTCCACATACCTTTAATCGGATTTCGTTGAGGTAAGGTGCGCAAATTTTAGTCCTTTACTCCGATTTTGTACTGAAAAGTAAAGGAATGAGGAAGCGTTTGGACAAATTTTTTTCCTTAGCAGGAGAGTGAGGTGTTCAGAGTGAAATCCTTTGCATAATCCTTTGGTAAATTTGTGTTTTTTCAGTTGAGGGCAATTTTCCATTAATCGTTTAGCATTGAAGACTTTGCTCCTTTACCACAAAGTGGATGTGGAGTTTTATTCATAGCAAAGCATGATCAAAGGAAAATGTTCCATAAAGCATCGGAATGTAATGGTTTATTCTCCGGATGTTGCATTTAGCAAAGGAGTTAGCATAGGAAATTGTTCCATTATGTTTGGCTAGAGTAAAGAAAGTAGTCCATAAGTACGGAGTTTTCAAAGCATAAAAGTCCGTAGCGATTTTTTGGGCCAAGGATTTGCATCCGGTTTGGTGATGTCGAGAAACGGAAATAGTCCTTTGCTGCCGTGTAGCAGCTGGTGAATGAAATCTTCAGCTTTGATGAGGTAAAGTATTTTATTCCAGAAAATGGTTTTGGTTTGGTTGAAAGTAAGTAGAAATATATCCTTTTCTGTGCACATTAGTTTCTTTCATTAGGTTTGGAATTTAGTTGTTAGGGAGGGCTGACTTTTGAATGTTTGTTTTTAATTCTGTAATCGTGATACATTCCTTAATCCTTAGTATCTTTACTAAGAGACATTCCTTATCAAAGGTTTCCCCCATAATACAACAAGTGCACATCCAAGTAAGAACGAACTCGCAAAGTAATTAGCACGCAACGCATTGACAAGGCATCAAACATGACAGCAAGCTAAGACTGTTATGTAATGGAGTAGGTTCGTTTACTAGTACCTAGTATCATGCTAAAAGTTTAGTTTTAAGACGCGATAAGCTGAAACGTACGTCTTTTGACTCAGATATCTGACTGTTGCATAGGTACATAAACTGATGTTAGGTTATGGAGTTGAGTCTGGATTGGCTAATTTTGTCACAGACCATGTTCTAGTGAGAAATTTGCAGTAACAATAAGATGTCCGAAGGTGAATGTGGGATATGAAACAAAGTCCATAATTTGCTCACAGACCACCATGATGCTAAGTTAAACACTTGTGCACCTGCCATAAAAAAATTAAAATTAAGTATAGGCCTATTTTAATTTAAAAGAATAAAATTTATAAAATTTAATCTAATAATTGTAAATAATAAAAATTTAATAATAATAAAAAATACGCTTAAATAAAAATAATAAATAAAAAAACATGACTTCCCAGAGAATCGAAAACCGGTCATAAGATTGGTAGCTTGGAAATCTACCACTGAGCTACAACTCCAGACAACAGATTTTCACTAAACCAGCCATATGAACCCTAGGGTACAGTAGCAGGTGAAGGAATTGTTATGGAGTAAGCTCCACAGCGCATCCATTACAACTAAACAAAGGGAGCTACTAAAAGAGTGGGTTTGCACAATCCTATTCGGGAACTTTTTTACCAAAAAATTTTCACTTCTACTGTGCAGTCCAATAGTGCACAATAGTACATCCAATCTCAGTCATAGGGCTAAGTAAAGGAGAAAACAAATGCTTCAGCAAACGACAAATATCGTCAACTTTATAAAAAGACTAACTCCGTTTACATTTCACTAACGATGAAAATCCTTACATTCGGCCTACAGAGAAACATAAGGACTAATCCGTTGTACAAATTTTTTTCCGGAACTTTTTGACCAGAAAAATTTCACATCTACTTAAGGAATTCCTTAAGTAGATGTGCATTTACTCCTTAACCTCAAGCTAAGGAGAAAATGCACATCTACTTCCGGAGTGAGCACTCCTTTAATAGGGACGCAATTGTGCGTACGATTGTCGTTTTATTTACAGATGTGAATTGGTGCACTAATTACATTACAGGTAATGCTGCTGTTTTTGCAAATATCTTTCCAGTCGGAATACAATTGTGATGGTAACAGCACGTGTCACAAGACTGACAGGTGCCGTAATGGCGAGGAAGAAGTCAGTACATAGAAATTGCAAAGTTCTCCCTTGTATTATGTGGAAAGGACGAACAACATTTTTTCGTATAAATAAACTCGTAAGATTGAGGTTTCATGAATTTTACCTATTTTTCTCGCTGCGCTGTTTGGTTGAGTCGGGCAGCAGTATTTTCTTGCGTCTTTCTCGCTACGTCAGGAACTGTCAGTCACTTTTCTGCGCAAATTAAATAATTGTTACTGTATTGCCGGATGCTGTAATAATAATGAAATGAACTTTTGTTGCCTCGGTAACATTTAAACGGTAACTACGGTAACCTTTCATGAACGAACTTTTCTTTAGACAATACATTTAGCACGTGTACGCTCACCCGCGTACGTGTATTGGATATAAACTGCTTACTGCATGTACGCTCGGTACCCTCACCCTAGGCAATACAATAGGGTAGTGCAAACATTACGTACAGTATGTATGTGTGTGCTACCGTACCTAGGGTACGTATGTACGTACCTAACCTAGGTACCTCACCTACCACGAAGCTCCCACAAAAGTCGTACACCCTGGGTCGGTGTGGACAGTTTGAAAACTCCCGGGCGCTGTCGATGCGCCGCGTGTAAAGTGCGGCGCGCGCGTAGACAGTTGGGAAAGAAGCGGACTATAATTTGGCGCGCGTTCCGCAACTGTCTACGCGCGCGCCGCACTCACGCGCGGCGCATAGACAGCGCCCGGGTTTTTCAAACTGTCCACACCGACTCAGGGTGTACGACTTTTGTGGGAGCTTGAGGGTACATACGAATTGCATAGCCTAGGTAATTGATTATGCACTGTATTCATACTACTTGTCGATTGTTGAAAAAAAAATGCTACGGGAAAACCAGTTGGATTGAAAAATGTGTTTGGGTTGTCCGTACATCTGCTATTCATATAGCAAGGCTCTTGATATATGCTGTTACTCACCTTTAGACAGGAAGTGTTATTTCAATTCTGTCCACTCACCGCTGTCTCACTCTCACGATAAACCATGAACAGGTCTGTTGTGCAACTAATCGCAACTGAAACTTCAACTACATACGCACGCTCCGTTCAAACCTAAAAAAATAATGTGCACTTGCACTTTTGAAAAAAACCTCGTATAACTCGGGTTTTATTCGATATGTGGTATAAAATACATATGAATAATATTTGATATCAGGTTATAGGGTACTGTGGGGTAAACCCAGACACCTAGGATATCTCAGCAACCATACGACCGATTGAAACAAGTACGGTATTCTTACGAAATCGATTCCTTGAACTCTCCTCTTTGAAATGAGCCACCATGTTCATCATTTCGCTTAAGCGTAAATTTTAGAAAAGCTTCCGTTGGTTAGGTGTCCGGGTTTACCCCACAGTACCCTACCACACTTTACAGTATGTCAGCTGTCGGTATGAAGATGAACTACAAGCAATTGCTCCTCACAACGACTTCTTCAGAAGATGGATGCAGCTGCACCATTCACTGGGGCGCTTCAGACGCCCCGAGTTTGCTCCGAGCGAATTCGGACCGAGATTGGAGACTTCGTTTTGAACCAAAAACGAACGTCAATTACTCGCACGTCTTCGAATTACAAACTCGGTTGTTCACACGCACGTTTCAAAAAACGGAGCGAGTTCGGTGCGAAGCGAACTCGGTGATTTTACAGTACATGTTGAAACATATACGTAGTCAGGGCTCCGCATTCGGAGTTCACGTGTGAAACGCCCCACTGGCGATTCTGCTCTGCCGTCTGGTGGCTTGTCGTCTCGTTACTACTGTAAAATATCGAATGTTTGGAGTTCTGGCTGGGCATAGGCAAAGCTATGTACTGGTAATCGACATATATGGACTGAGGTTTAGCAAGTGGACATTGGCTCCACGACAGGGGCCAACAGGGGAGGGGTTAAAGGCAAGGGGTCTCCTAACACCGACTTTCGAATTTTGAGTTCAAACCAATTTTATCATAGACTATATTTTGAACCAACAAAAAACCGCTTTTCAAAACTCCTATCCGTTCACGAGTTGTCCTTGTGCAAAGTTCAGTACTGAAGACGGATTTGGGAACCGCTTCGGTAGGTAGACCGCTTCAATACTAAAATTTATCAACTTTTATCGTCGAGTAACTCGTGAATGGATAGGAATTTTAAAAGGCGGTACTTTGTAAAGACTTGGTTAAAAATATAGTTTATGATAAAATTTTGTTAACTCAAAATTCGAAAGTCGGTGTAAGGAGACCCCTTGCCTTTAAGATACTGTAGTAGGCTAGGCTAGAACTAACATTCTGTGTTTTACAGTAGTATTCCTTCTGATTAGTTTCTGCACCGTCTACTATGACTATCAAAGCGACTACGCCTACAATCGCATGTCAAAATTGGTCAACAATTCCAATGATCTGCTAAAAAGCATTAGAAAACAACAATTATTTCGATTTTTTAATACAGAAACATCAGATTCTACTGGTAGTAGTACCAGAACTTTCTACGCTGTTCTTACCTCATCTCTGCCCACTGGCAGTTTCAACACTGGCTACCTGTTCATGCTGCCTTTAACTGTACGCACTTGGCGACGATTGGGTGTTAAAGGCAAGGGTTCCCCGATTTTGAAAAAAATACAATTTGCTCAACCTATTTGGGGTGAATTTTATAATGGGCTGCTTGTTACAGTCGATATTGCAGCATCGAAAGTGAGGTTTGAAATTTTTTTGTACAATTACCGGGGGTACACGTACGTGGTAACTTGAGGCGCATTTCCGCCCCAGTTTTCCACTTACGCCCCAAAATTCAGCTGCTAGAGGCGCAAAAATTACTGTATTGTATGGTAGATATGAAGAGGTCCCTGGAAGGTGGCAGGCAAAGAGGTGAATTTGGCATATTGCGCCACAGGTTTTTGTCGGCTACCTACCCCATGCAATACTCAGTGCCTAGGGCACCCCTTGCCTTTATGTCTCTCGTCGTTCTGGTGGGAACAAAAGAGGAATGGGAGCGACCGATAACAGCTGTTGCGGTAATTTTGAACGAGTTAAAAGCCCTCTCGGATCACTGCGACGTCCGATTTCTACCAGTGCGCACCTACCGAGAAGCAATCCCAGTGGCTCAGTCGCTAAGAAACTTCGGCGCCTGCTTGTTGGCTGGTTCGAATCCTCGGTGGGAGGAAAAGAGGATCAAAGTCAGTCCGAATGATGTTCTGATTACGACCGATGCTGACCTGTGGCCTTTGGGACGGCATTTCTACGAGAAGATATTGCAACCTTTTCGCTCGGTGAGAAAACAACAAAGGGGTATCCCCTGTTTTCATTTGATCACGTCATCAATAAACGTATGTAACATGTGGTGATTGATTATTGATGACGTGATCAAATAGAAGCAGGGGCTATACACCCAAAAATAAAATACTGTACTAGGTATTTTCGGTGGTATGCCTACAAATTTTGATTATTTATTTGCTTACTTATTTTTATTTGCTGGATGGAGCTTGTTTATTTATTTATTTATTTATTTATTTATTTATTTATTTATTTATTTATTTATTTATTTATTTATTTATTTATTTATTTATTTATTTATTTATTTATTTAGCTTATTTATTTTGTTATTTTTTATGCCTTTATTTTTTATTTAAGATTGTTACGTAGCTACAGTAATTCTTCTCATCTTTACAGAACGCAACACAGTCAGGAAACACCACCGTCGTCGTGATCAGCAACGCATTTTGCTGCGGCTCATTCAATCATCAAAAAGACCAGAAAACGTACACCATGTACCCAATGAGTCACGTAGCGGCAACTGTATCCACCTGGTTAACTCTGGGCAACGTCAGTTTAAAGGGGCATCTGGCAAAAAATTAGTATGAGGACTCCAAGTTTCATTTTTCAACATTTGAAGGCGCGAACGCCTAAGAATAACTCCTCTTTCGATATATACGGTACTGTACAGACCGTAGAAAGTAACTCCATGTTAATGAAGCCAATTTTCCTCAGTGTTAACCAGTCAGAAAGGAAATTTTGCAATTTTTTGCCATTTTACTCGTTCTAATGTACATATTACTACTACTGCTACTACTGCTTACATATACGTACTACTGCTTCCTTGCATCATAGAGGCAAAATCCGCTCATGCTCGTGAGTTCTTGAGCGTGGGATTAGATGGAAAGAGGAACAAATTCATGTTTTCAAATCGTAAATACCGTACGTATATCGAAACGTCTCCCATACAAAAGTTTCCGCCAGATCCCCCTTTAAAAGAATGCTCCGAAGATCCGTACGCCTACATTCGGCCAGTACTAGAGCGAGAATTTGGCGCTCAAAGCGTGAACTGGACCGTAATAAGTAAGGGTGACGCGAACTGGTACAACGACCAGCGCCTAATCAGCATCTGGATTGGTCGATGGGAGAAACTGGCCAATGGGAGACGAGCTGTGAAGCTGCAGCATGGCCCAAGGATTCATTTTCGTGCGTCGTTTTCCCCGGAGCAGTTTAAAGGGAGGGATTTGCTGGGAATTTTTTACGTGAGGAGAGGAGGCAAGTAAATTCATGTTTCGTACATTTGAAAGCACCGTTACCTGAGATGAGAATATTTATCTTCTCCTTCAATCTCTCTTTCACGTGGCCACCTTCAAAGAAGGCGATCCTGTGTCCCTTTTTGTGATTCCAAAACGATATCAGTGGAACATTTTCTCCTCTACCCATCTTCAAGGAGGCGACTATCTTGTCCCTCTTATTCAAAAAATGTGCGAAAAATATCAAAACTTGCATTGCTCCTCCTAGCATACAAATTCCAATGCCAGATCTCCCCTTTACAAATGACTATTGGATGGATGCTCATCTAGTGCCAGCGCAAGAGAACCCTTCGAATCCTGTACTGTGGGCCTATCTTATGAAACTGTCGCATCAGCTTTACAACGCTTCAGAAGTAGCGGAAATGGAAGCGTACAGAGCAAAGTACAGGGCTGCGGTGGAAGGGAGAAGTGAGTTGCTGAAGCACAGAAGCAGCATTGCACGAAGAAGACGATGATGAAGATACCAAGAATACGATACTCACTCTTGGTCATAATGTTTGAACGGGTAATGTAGGCCTACGTACCTGTCTTTTAGAATCATTTTTTATGCTTGTAAAAATGTATGTGCGTCGCACGAAAATCGATACACTATGGGTAAGTTCTGATGAACATGATGAATTATTGTGGACCATCACAAAAACTGTTCAAGCAACCTACCTTATCGTATGTACCTGGTGTTTCAAAGTTCACACTTCAGGAACACAGCTGTTCAAGTTGACGTCGTTTTTAAATCCAGCGTTGCAGTCGCACTGATAGTTTACGTTACCCTCGGATGGAACGCAGGTTCCCCCTTCTCCACAAGAATCGGGACTAATAGTACATCCGGTGTGCAGACCTGCAGATTCAAAATGTAATCTTTCACACCATCAAAACTTCAAAATGCAGTTACACAGCCACACTTTGTAGACAGTTTGAAAAACACCAAGCGCTGTCTATGCTTTCGCATACTTTGTGTTGCGGTCCAGCATGGACCGCCACGAAAGGTAAGGTATTGCTTTTGGCGCTAAGCCAAGAACAAAAATCTCAGGTTGTTTCAGATTTCCTTTCAAACCTTCACCTCATTTGCTAGAACCGGTGAAAGGATAGGCTTTCTCATCTTTTTCCTTCTCCTGCGCTCACTTTTCTTCTTTTGTTTCTTCTTTTTCGACCACGGTTCACCTTTTTCTTATTGGCTTAGCGCCAAAAGCAAACCTTACCTTTCGTGGCGGTCCATGCTGGACCGCCACACAGCGAAAGTATGCGAAAGCATAGACAGCGCCCGGTTTTTTTCAAACTGTCTACAAAGTGTGGCTGTGTAACTGCATTTTGAAGTTTTAATCCACACCCGAGGGCTCATACCACCGCCTCCACCACCGCGCGAGCCGACAGTAAGGAACTCCTCGGTCCCTCCTCACGCATATATTACCTGTGCAGACACGCTTCAAACTTTATACCGAGTATGCCGCCCTTTCCCCTATATACCACCTCTCCACGCATAATCAACCTTTACAGCCAACATATTATTGTTCTTTAGTTCTCAGAATACTACGCTTCACCTACTCTCTCTTTCTCTACTCCCCTCCGCACCCCAGCTCACTTCGCTTGCAACCTCTACCCCAGTCCACCAACGTACAAAACCCAATCACTACAATTGAAAGAACTCAACACCTCCCCTCCCTCCACACGATCCTACCCCCCCACAACACCCCTCCCTAACTCATTTGATTAAATAAAAACACCTCAAAAGAAAAAAAACATTAATTCTCTTTCATCGTGGGCAGTAGTACGTAATATGTTAAGCAGTAGTAGCAGTAGTAGTAATATGTAGCATTAGAACGAGTAAAATGGCAAAAAATTGAAAATTTCCTTTCTGACTGGTTAACACTGAGGAAAATTGGCTTTTCATTAACATGGAGTTACTTTTTACGGTCTGTACAGTACTGTATATATCGAAAGAGGAGTTATTCTTAGGCGTTCGGCGCCTTCAAATGTTGAAAAATGAAACTTGGAGTCCTCATACTAATTTTTTTGCCAGATGCCCTTTTAAACTGACGTTGCCCAGAGTTAACCAGGTGGATACAGTTGCCGCTACGTGACTCATTGGGTACATGGTGTACGTTTTCTGGTCTTTTTGATGATTGAATGAGCCGCAGCAAAATGCGTTGCTGATCACGACGACGGTGGTGTTTCCTGACTGTGTTGCGTTCTGTAAAGATGGAGAAGAATTACTGTAGCTACGTAACAATCTTAAATAAAAAATAAAGGCTATAAAAAATAACAAAATAAATAAGCAATAATAATAAATAAATAAATAAATAAATAAATAAATAAATAAATAAATAAATAAATAAATAAATAAATAAATAAATAAATAAATAAATAAATAAATAAACAAGCTCCATCCAGCAAATAAAAATAAGTAAGCAAATAAATAATCAAAATTTGTAGGCATACCACCGAAAATACCTAGTACAGTATTTTATTTTTGGGTGTATAGCCCCTGCTTCTATTTGATCACGTCATCAATAATCAATCACCACATGTTACATACGTTTATTGATGACGTGATCAAATGAAAACAGGGGATACCCCTTTGTTGTTTTCTCACCGAGCGAAAAGGTTGCAATATCTTCTCGTAGAAATGCCGTCCCAAAGGCCACAGGTCAGCATCGGTCGTAATCAGAACATCATACGGACTGACTTTGATCCTTTTTCCTCCCACCGAGGATTCGAACCAGCCAACAAGCAGGCGCCGAAGTTTCTTAGCGACTGAGCCACTGGGATTGCTTCTCTGGTAGGTGCGCACTGGTAGAAATCGGACGTCGCAGTGATCCGAGAGGGCTTTTAACTCGTTCAAAATTACCGCAACAGCTGTTATCGGTCGCTCCCATTCCTCTTTTGTTCCCACCAGAACGACGAGAGACATAAAGGCAAGGGGTGCCCTAGGCACTGAGTATTGCATGGGGTAGGTAGCCGACAAAAACCTGTGGCGCAATATGCCAAATTCACCTCTTTGCCTGCCACCTTCCAGGGACCTCTTCATATCTACCATACAATACAGTAATTTTTGCGCCTCTAGCAGCTGAATTTTGGGGCGTAAGTGGAAAACTGGGGCGGAAATGCGCCTCAAGTTACCACGTACGTGTACCCCCGGTAATTTAACAAAAAATTTCAAACCTCACTTTCGATGCTGCAATATCGACTGTAACAAGCAGCCCATTATAAAATTCACCCCAAATAGGTTGAGCAAATTGTATTTTTTTCAAAATCGGGGAACCCTTGCCTTTAACACCCAATCGTCGCCAAGTGCGTACAGTTAAAGGCAGCATGAACAGGTAGCCAGTGTTGAAACTGCCAGTGGGCAGAGATGAGGTAAGAACAGCGTAGAAAGTTCTGTGGTGCTACTACTACAGGTAAATCTGATGTTTCTGTATTAAAAAATCGAAATAATTGTTGTTTTCTAATGCTTTTTAGCAGATCATTGGAATTGTTGACACAATTTTGACATGCGATTGTAGGCGTAGTCGCTTTGATAGTCATAGTAGACGGTGCAGAAACTAATCAGAAGGAATACTACTGTAAAACACAGAATGT
>JASAMW010001356.1:0-11772 GCA_030247985.1 Epsilonema sp. ZAB3_2
CAGGGTTATTCTAGTACAATACACACCCAAGCAGGCTTATAGGCATCTTAGCTTGGTGTGGGAGTGGCTATGGGTAGCTTATGACCAGCTTATGTATAGTACAAATTATATTTCTGGGACCCATGCATTATTTATCTCAGGATCTAGCCAACGTAGCTCAAAGCGGTTAAAAATCTCTCGATAACTTTAGCTCGCCTGGAAAATAAAAAAACCGCATGCGTCTACGTGCCCTCTGTGTCGAGAAATCGCCAAATTCCTTAAAGGCGGGGGGTAACGTTACGAACGAACAGGTATTTTCACAAATGCTCCCCACCATTGAATAGAGAATTTTTTTCTGCCCATATGCGTCATATGTCAAAATGTTGTAGCTCCTTGCGTTGTTGAGGTACGTAATTTTTTCGGCATCCATCTCCCATAGCTGTGAACCACAGTAAAGCGTCGAGGCGTACAGGTGACTGTCGTGCATTCTGCGCGGTTTCGAAAACGGCTCTGTCATGGACACTAAATGTTCGTGGCACAAAGAAACGAGGAGAAAATAAAGAAAAAAATTTGCAAAATAACACCATGAGCTATTGAGCAGGATTTATAAAACTATCGTCACCTACGTTCGAGCGCATTTGTTGCATCGCTTGGAAATACCGCGCAGAACGCACGACTGTCACCCTTACGCCTCGACGCTTTTCTATGGTTCACAGCTATGGGAGATGGATGCCGAAAAAATTACGTACCTCAACAACGCAAGGAGCTACAACATTTTGACATATGACGCATATGGGCAGAAAAAAATTCTCTATTCAATGGTGGGGAGCATTTGTGAAAATACCTGTTCGTTCGTAACGTTACCCCCCGCCTTTAAGTACTAAAAATGTACACTTTTTTCGATTATTCAACATAACTGAACAAGCCGCAAATACTTTTTCATTAAAAGTAGCCTATCCTATGTAGAATTTGATGCAGATTTCAAAAATAGTATTGGTGTTTCAAAAAATTTAACCCCTACCCAAAAATTGTCAAAAATATACAAATTTTGCAAAATTATATACTAGGGGTTTAATTTTTTTAAAACACCGATACTGTTTTTTAAATCTACCCCAAATTTTACATAGGATAGGCTACTTTTAATGAAAAAATTTTTGCGGCTTGTTCATTTATGCTGAATAATCGAAAAAAGTGTACCTATTTAGTACATTTTTAGTACTTAAGGAAATCGGCGATTTCTCAACACAGAGGGCACGTAGACGCATGCGGTTTTTTTTATTTTCCAGGCGAGCTAAAGTTATCGAGAGATTTTTAACCGCTTTGAGCTACGTTGGCTAGATCCTGAGATAAATAATGCATGGGTCCCAGAAATATAATTTGTACTATAGGTAGGTTCAGGTACCCTACAATACATATGGGGCTATGCATAGGGGGGGGGGTGGGGGCTATGCATAGGGCATTTTTTATGTTTTGCCAATATGGGGCTATGCATAGGGGGGGCTATGCATAGGGGGGGCTATGCACAGGTAAATACGGTACTGTCAGTGGGGTTTGACATGTGGTTTCCAGTAGCCAGTTATTCCTGACCTGTATATCGCGTTGAAAGTGCGTTTGTCAATATGGTGCACCACACGTGGTGAGTAAACTCCCGGGGAATTACCCGTAAGCATGTGATGAAGCATAGAGAGGCCGGTGAATTCACCGGGAATTTGAGACTCACCACGTGTGAACACGTGAGAAAAACTTCGCGCGTGAGAGCAAGTGAGGTGAGAATGCTCTACACGCAAAATAACACTCGGAAGTTCAAACTAATGACTGAGTGTATGACAATTTCTTCATTGCAGTGATGTTGAGCAAGCGCACACCTGCTGATCCAGGGTTTCTGGAGGATGCAGCAGACTCCTCTTGGCACTACAAGACTGCAGGCTTTCTCTACCTGAATTTTGGCGGCAAATGGTACACCGTTTGTGCAGAGAACCTCAAGCAGATGCAGCCTACACAACTCCGAAAATACGGAGAACGCATCTGCAGGGCAAATTTGCAAAGGTACGTACGAACAACGCATTATTCAATTGACTATAGTATGGCCAGAGAGTTCAATTGACTATAGTATGGCTATGGGTCTCAAGTCGTCCTGTGTGTGTAGTTTGCATGTACTTCTGCTAAATAGGAGTACACGAAGCACGGACAGAAATCCGCAATTGTTGTGCATCTATTTTACGCAACACGACTTGAGTTCCATAGCGAACTCTTAGTGAACTGCGTACGTACTATGTTCGACAGAGATCTCGGTGACATCAAGATTCAATCGGACACGGTAGACGCGAGTCTCATTCACTCCAGCTACTATCGACAGTTGCAAACGCCCAACGCCATCCAGCCAGAAAATACACCGTTTCTGCCCAGCTTCCAAACCACCTGTCTCAGCAGAAGCGTCCTTGTGATGAGCTGTCACAGTCAAGGTTGGTCAGCATTGCATGACGTTAGTACATAGACAGCGACCGATGTATCAATTACTAAATTTATTGTATACGGGATGGTGCGGTGGCCTTTAGAATGCGGTTTCACACCAATGAAACAGCCTGCCACCCATCGTATCGTGGGCGGAGAGGAAGCGGCGATGGGCTCTTGGCCGTTCTACGCAGCCATCTACAACGACAAGAGCCAGTGGTGTGGCGGCACTGTCATTCATCCGCAGTTCATACTCACGGCTGCGCATTGCTTCAAACCGTAAGTGTAACTTTCGCAGACAAATATATTGCGAATAAGGATTAGATTAGGGCCACTTGCTTCTGCAACTGCGTACAGTATGTACGTACGTTGTACTGCTTGCTACTAGTACGTACATACGTGCGTACTATCTGAAACTACGTATTGTATCCTACGTACATACATACGTACACGTACGACTAAACTGAAACTACGTATGGCACCTTTACGGTCAGGTCAATAATACGATACTCTTTCTCAGGACAAGTTTGGTATTTCACGATTCCATCAGCTCGCTTCCGCTTCCATTCGAGCCGGATTCGGATCTGGATGAAGATGTGCAGGACTCACCTCCAGACATCCAACTGGACTCCAGTCTCCAGTTCTCTTCCACCTCTCAGCTGGCCAAGCGCATAGCAGTGCGAGTGGGGGTCTTTCGCAACTCCTCCTACGGTCCTTACGACCAGTGGAGAGGCGTGAGTCACATCATCCGTCATTCCATGTACGATCCAAAGTCCGGACAACACGATGTGGCCATTTTGAGGCTCCATCGCCCATTGACCTATGGTCCCTACACCCTCCCGGCGTGTCTGCCACCCAAAACCTACAGTCTGGCCCCGAAGAACAGCGTAGCGCAACGCTGCTTCGTGGTGGGGTTGGGCTCTTTGGGCTGGAAGCAGCATGGAGCTGATGTGGTGCAGCAGGTCCAACTGCCAGTGATGACGACGGGGGAATGCCAGAAGTTCCCCACCATCAACGTGGATTACAAGCTGATCGACTCACAGATTTGCGCAGGCTATCCGGACGGAGGAAAGGATGCGTGTCAGGTGCAGCCTCAGTTTGCGTTCTGTTATGTGTCTTCGACTACGTAGGGTACTGTGGGGTAAACTCGGACACCAAAGCTCTCTTGAACTTATGCCGCTTCAGCAAATGACGAACATTGTAGTTCATTTGAAAGAGGAGAGTTCAAGGAATCGATTGGTTGAATAGTTGTCTCAATCGGTGGTATGGTTTACTGAGATATATTAGGTGTCCGGGTTTACCCCCTTGTTCGGGATTGCTCTAATTACAGGGCGACAGTGGAGGACCTTTGTTGTGTCAAGAACAGGACGGCAGATGGACAGTGGTGGGTGTGACTAGTAGGGGCTACTCCTGCGCTAAGCCCATGACTCCTGGCATGTACAGTAGGGTGGCCATGTTCCATGATTGGATCCTAGGAGTTCTTGGTACGTATGCAATTCATACAGGAATGCCACTATATAAATGTCAATGCGCCCAACTTGAACAAAAGAAAACACTTGCCGCTTACGTACTGTATGTGGTGCACTTTGCGAAAAGCTGCGATGTGTAGGCTCGAAATTTGCTGCCGCACCGCCCAGATGTGCTCCGACGGAGATTTCCTGTGCCATGGGTAACTGCATTCCAGCTCAACAGAAATGCAATGGTCGGAGGGATTGCGAGTACGGTGAAGATGAATTCGATTGCGCAAATTTCAACAGTAAGACAATGATATGCTTTTTTTTCTTAAATTCTTCAATTTGCCATTATTCCACGCTTACCCCGTGCACGGCGCTTTTAGAAGCTGCAACAACACCCTCACCCTCGGCTGGAAGTAGCACAACCACCTAGCATTCGGTACTCGGAGGCACATATGCATATTTCCACTTGGCTCAAGCAAAATGTGAAGTGACCGTGAATGTTTGGCTGTGCCGTGTGATTGTGAGTTTGTACATCCTGTGCTCTGTCCTGTGTCGTCCTTCGTTTGTATGTTTTTACATGTTTCCTGTTGCACGTTACGTCCGTGACTTCTACCTGATGTTTTGTCCTACCCTTTATGTTCTGTACATAGTCCTACTATGTGATTTGCATCCTGTGCTTTCTTTTGGCTTTTGGTGACTGTCCCTGTTGTTGTACGTGCAGTAAAACCCCACGACTATAAAATAATCGTCATTGGTGCTTCTATGTACAGGCCATTGGTACTGCTATTGGATGTCATTGGTGCTTATGTACACGTACAGGCTATCTGTATGTACCAGCACATGCGTTGCGATCATTTTTCAGCTGACCGCATAAGACGAAAGGAAGAATGTTCTCCTGACGTTCCTGCTGATGAAAATTGCGGTACAATCTAATCTGCTGTATCTTTGACTGTCCTTGCTTTTGTTCCTGTTGCTGTTACCATGTAAACCGAAATGATATGTATATGTCTTTAGTGTGCTCATTCTCTGAGTACCTGTGCCCAGGAACCATTGGTTCTGCTGCAGGACCACTGTGTATCAGTACCAGCCAAATCTGCGATGGCGTGTACGACTGTCCCAATGGCGGAGCTGATGAATTCAACTGCAGTAAGCCAGTGGTAGCCTTGGTCGTATCACCTTGACCTATACCGACGATGTCAGGCATAAGGATGTAGTGCAATCGCATAGTGTCGCTTCTGTAGCATTGCTGAACATAACTGTATACAATAACTACACATTTTATAGCCTGTCAGCCAGACGATTTTCGATGCATTGAGGAAGAACTGTGCCTTCCATTATCTCTGCGCTGTGATGGCACTGTTCATTGTACGATGTCAGAAGCAGATGAATTATTTTGCGGTAAGCTAAACACCGCTAAACAATACAACGTTTTAAAGTGGTATCTTATCTTGGGAGTCATGGCGGTGCATAGATTGCAACCCGGATGAGTTTCTGTGCGGTTCTGGCGAATGCATCTCCAGTTCTGGCATATGCGATGGGGTTTCCGACTGCTCCGACTCCAGTGACGAGTTGCGATGTCCTTGCGACGTCTCTACAATGTTCAGATGTGACGGTGGGTTGCGCTGTGTTTCGCTGGAGAAGCGATGCGATGGCACCGCTGACTGCATGGACGGCAGCGATGAAGACGGATGCTGTGAAAAGACTTTTCTTTGATGTTTTTGTTGGGCCTGATTTGATTTCATTGAATTTGTGTTTCGCTATGTTCGCTCCATCTGTTTTGCAGCTTGTTCACCAACAGAAGATCCATGTGGCCACTTACAGCTGGAGTGGGAATCGTTTGACGACGATTTTGGCAATAGTTCCAGTTCATCAGCTCTTGGTATCGATCATTCGGTTCATATGCCACAGTACCACTCCACTACCATCATAATAGCACCATCATCCACCTCAATGACAATATTTAGAATCTTTTTTGCTTATTTTGCAGTTGTTTGTCAACCTCCAAATGTGTTCCAATGTACCAACGGCGACTGTCTACCAGTGGAAGCATTTTGCGATGGTGTCGTCCACTGTTCCGATGCGTCTGACGAGCCGTACAACTGCACAGCGGCGACTCAGTTTCACCATTCTTGCCCCTCCCATATGCACAGATGTCCTGATGGCACTTGTTATGATGAGGCTCAACTCTGCGATGATGTTCAACACTGCTTCGATGGCTCAGATGAGCAAAACTGCTGTGAGAAAGAACACAAAGGTGGAGTGACACTGCATGTACGATATGTGAAAGTTTAAACTTGTGCTTGCTTATGCATATAGATTGTGACAATAGAAGCCATTTCGAATGCGCCTCTGCTTCTGGCAGAGGATGTCATCACCATAGCAAATGGTGTGACGGCACTGTTGATTGTGTAGATGGATCGGATGAGCTTTCCCGATGCAGTAAGTTAATGAAAATGCAGCGCGTGTTACTTGATGCTTTTTGTTTACTGAGGATGGCATTACTTTTGTTTTGAGGTTGCATGATCAGCGGCTTCCAATGTACCGAAAGCAGAAACTGCATACCAGTCGAAAAGCGGTGCGACAAAATTATCGATTGTGATGACCGATCAGACGAGCTGGATTGCTGTACGTATGTACGTGTACGTATGCAACTGTTGAAATCTCTTTTGATCGTCTGATACCGCGTTCACCAGACGCCCGTAAAGCTAGATACGTTTTAACGGACACGTTACGGATTTACAGACGTTTGGTGAACGCGGCATGAACCTGTGGAACTGCCATGGATACACGTGTTGTGTTCTGTTCAGCATGTTCCATGCATCTCAAAACCGTGAGCCCGTTCAAGCTATGTGATGGATATCCCGATTGTCCCAATGGCGAAGATGAGACGCTGTGCCTTTCCAATGAGATAAGTGGATGGAGAGTTGGAGCAAGTGACGTGCACGGTACACATCTCCGCAATATGACACATCAAACTCACGGGTTTCTGGATTGTCAGAATAATTTTTTGCAGCGTGCGGCACTACGTCAGTTCCGTTTGAGCAACTTTTCATCAAGACCACTGAAACCGATGATGGCAACAGAGTTGGCAGTTGGCCTTGGCTAATCGCCATCTTTTCTAATGGTGAATTCAGATGCTCTGGCACGTTGATCTCAGAGAAGGCGGTGATCACGACGGCTAACTGTGTTTCTCGGTTAGATATCACACGCTATCCACCATATGCGGTAAGGCGATTGGGTTGGTCGATGGCGACCCCGCGGCACTTAGTGAAAGTTTGGATTGGTTCTGTGAGGTCGTCGACGTCATTTGTTGTCAATTCTTCTTTTCACTCCCTCCTTTGACGCTTCCAGATGATTGAACAAGTTCGACGACCCTGCAGACACCGATCCAAACTTTCACTAAATGCCGCGGGGTCGCTGACCAATCCAATCGCCTTATTGCATATGGTTAGGAGTTGCATAAGGCTTTAGGCTTATGCAACTCAACTCCTAAGCCTTAATGCAACTCCTAATATGGTGGATAGCTTCTTGTACTGCTTGCATTCTGAAGATCATTCATTGCCCCTAAATTTTCAGATGTGACTCGTGCATTGCACTGTCGGGTTTATGGCGCCTTTCCAGTAGTCTGAGTCCAACTGTTAGTCAACATAGAATTGCCAGCATCAACTACTACGGTTCGTCACCCAGCATGAAGAATCGAGCCGTAGCTCCAGTGAATGACTTGGCGATGGTTCTTTTGGAACCTCCAGTGAGAGTCGGCCATCACGCCAAGCCGGCGTGCTTCAACCACTCCTTTTCAATGCATGAACACGATCCGAATGTGGTTTATCGAACTGCCGTTTGGCCGAAGGCAGTCAGAAATGATTTGGAAGATGGTAAAAATTGAAACAAACTGAAAGAATTGACCACTACACTACTCGCTCGCTCATGCCAAGGCACGCACAGTATGTACGTAGCTTGCATATGTAGTAAACTTGTTTAAAGGGGAACTTTGGGCGGAAAGTTCGGGGTAAGCCTGCATGGATCATTCGATAGAGCTTGAAAAATGCTTCAAAACGCACCAAGTCGCATACCTCTACGTTGCGTCGTTCTTGAGTTAGAGGCAAAAATTGATCTGTGAACGGGAAAATGCACGCGAGAGCATGTAGCTCGCTAACCATTACACCAATCGGCATAATTTTGCTACCACCATATGCTCCACGTTGAGTTCTACATTTTTGTTGTATAAAGTTTTGCTGTATCTTAACTGCCTGTGGCATGGGAAGCCAAAAACCGTGTGTAATTGCGCAGTTAAACACATACATATATTTCATGGACCTACGAAATGTGTTTAACTGCGCAATTACACGGTTTTTGGCTTCCCACGCCACAGGCAGTGAAGATACAGCAAAACTTTATACAACAAAAATGTAGAACTCAACGTGGAGCATATGGTGGTGGCAAAATTATGCCGATCCGTATAATGGTTAGCGAGCTACATGCTCTCGCGTGCATTTTCCCGTTCACAGATCAATAGTGCCCTTTCAAAATTCTCGCTCCCTCCCTTCGCTCGGAAAATAGGGCGCTGTTTGAGTGACCGCGTGACGTCACAAGGAGGGTAGAAAGAGAGACTGAGGCTGCGTTCCCTCAGCTAAATATCGTACATAGAAATCGCGCAGCCACCGTCTTCGTTTTTTCCCAAGCTGATGGACAGAACGGTACAGTCAGTACTTTCAAATCACTCTTGTATTTCATGACAAAGTCGCAGTAGCTTACTCTGCCGCCGCTCGCAAAAGCCAGAGATAAATAGCCGGTGTCCCTTCAGCAAGTTTGTGTGATCACTAGTAGGTCTGTGGTCTGCTGCTGGCCTATCTTTACACCATGTCTCAAGGTGCTCAAGCGAAAAGCGATCAAGCTTCGAACATTCTGTGCTGTAGTGTTGTGGTAGCAAATTTCTGAACGATTTTGCGCCCGGTGGAACAGTAGCCGCCATAGCTGGTAAAAAAATTTACCCAATAAAACAAGTAATGTTTGGTACGTACTCTACATACGTACTGCACATTCATAACGGGCGTGAATGAGACCATAGGTATATGTACGAGAACACAAATATGTAACAAACAAAGCGTGAACTCGCGCCATTGCACTCTATCAATCCTTATCTTTACATATCTTCCGCGACTGCCCATTCATCAACAGTATCCAAAACATCCTCTAACCTACTCTCAAGCTCATCATTAGATGGCACCAAAGGCTTCTTAAAAAGCTGCAAGTACATAGCAACACCAAACAGTTGAGTAGTTACAGCAGCCTGACAAGCGTTCAAATGAGAAAAAATCTTCCATTCCTTCAATCTTCTCATCATGTGCTCCACATAAATGCGTACACTGGCAATGCGACGCGTCTCTGTTATTTCCTGTTCGGAAAAGTTAACCCCTCCGGTGGGCAAAGAAGGAGGAATGTCCAGTTTTATGCCTCGCGCAGCACATTCTTCCGCCACTTGAAACCCTCGATCCGCCATAAGTCCGTCGCCTGATTCTAGCTTGTCCAACAGTCCACTGTGCAGCAGAATATCCTTGTCACTCGTATAGCCAGTGTAGATTTTGGAGACGAAGCAGACAGCGCCGGCAGGGGTTATCCCAATAAGGCCCTTAAAACAGTGTCCGGCATAGTACTGACTGTACATCTGTTGCTGCAAGTAGGGGTCGGACGGACGGTGATGATCGATAATGCTGAAGTCGATGGAGTTTCAGACATGATGGTCAAAGCAAAAACAATAATGAAATAAACACGAGGGCGTAGAAACTACGAGCTGCGTACCAGCAGAGCGGATTCTGTTCTGTGGTGGTGAGAAATGTATCTCACAATAATGTATGTACATACGTACACACATTTTGGTTGGCCCGTTACATTGCGTACGTACTGTGTATGTGTATGTCTACCTATGTACCTACCTACTACCCTTACTATGCAGTATGCACGCGCTGAGGTTAGGCGAGAGAAGACAGCAGAAAAGACGTCCGGCAGGGGTCGAAGAAACTCCGCTGGCTGCTCGACTTTTAGGAGGAAAATAGTGGAGGAAAAGAGGGACCAGCGAAAACTTGGCAAAAGGGAACCCAAGACGATCTCTCTCTCCCTCTTTTACGCCTGCTTGCCATCGGCCCAACTCCTTCGCTTTTCTGACCCTCTTTGTGACGTCACAGTTTTCGGCCGGGGGAAGGAAGGACAGTCCGAGCGAGCATTTTGAAAGGGCACTATTTTTGCCTCTAACTCAAGAACGACGCAACGTAGAGGGATGCGACTTGGTGCGTTTTGAAGTATTTTTCAAGCTCTATCGAATGATCCATGCAGCTTTTTAAGAAGCCTTTGGTGCCATCTAATGATGAGCTTGAGAGTAGGTTAGAGGATGTTTTGGATACTGTTGATGAATGGGCAGTCGCGGAAGATATGTAAAGATAAGGATTGATAGAGTGCAATGGCGCGAGTTCACGCTTTGTTTGTTACATATTTGTGTTCTCGTACATATACCTATGGTCTCATTCACGCCCGTTATGAATGTGCAGTACGTATGTAGAGTACGTCCAAACATTACTTGTTTTATTGGGTAAATTTTTTTACCAGCTATGGCGGCTACTGTTCCACCGGGCGCAAAATCGTTCAGAAATTTGCTACCACAACACTACAGCACAGAATGTTCGAAGCTTGATCGCCTTTCGCTTGAGCACCTTGAGACATGGTGTAAAGATAGGCCAGCAGCAGACCACAGACCTACTAGTGATCACACAAACTTGCTGAAGGGACACCGGCTATTTATCTCTGGCTTTTGCGAGCGGCGGAGTAAGCTACTGCGACTTTGTCATGAAATACAAGAGTGATTTGAAAGTACTGACTGTACCGTTCTGTCCATCAGCTTGGGAAAAAACGAAGACGGTGGCTGCGCGATTTCTATGTACGATATTTAGCTGAGGGAACGCAGCCTCAGTCTCTCTTTCTACCCTCCTTGTGACGTCACGCGGTCACTCAAACAGCGCCCTATTTTCCGAGCGAAGGGAGGGAGCGAGAATTTTGAAAGGGCACTATTGATCTGTGAACGGGAAAATGCGCACGAGAGCAGTAGCTCGCTAACCATTATACGGATCGGCATAATTTTGCCACCACCATATGCTCCACGTTGAGTTCTACATTTTTGTTGTATAAAGTTTTGCTGTATCTTCACTGCCTGTCACGTGGGAAGCCAAAAACCGTGTAATTGCGCAGTTAAACACATTTCGTAGGTCCATGAAATATATGTATGTGTTTAACTGCGCAATTACACACGGTTTTTGGCTTCCCATGCCACAGGCAGTTAAGATACAGCAAAACTTTATATGACAAAAATGTAGAACTCAACGTGGAGCATATGGTGGTAGCAAAATTATGCCGATCGGTGTAATGGTTAGCGAGCTACATGCTCTCGCGTGCATTTTCCCGTTCACAGATCAATTTTTGCCTCTAACTCAAGAACGACGCAACGTAGAGGTATGCGACTTGGTGCGTTTTGAAGCATTTTTCAAGCTCTATCGAATGATCCATGCAGGCTTACCCCCGAACTTTCCGCCCAAAGTTCCCCTTTAAACAAGTGTACTACATATGCAAGCTACGTACATACTGTGCGTGCCTTGGCATGAGCGAGCGAGTAGTGTAGTGGTCAATTCTTTCAGTTTGTTTCAATTTTTACCATCTTCCAAATCATTTCTGACTGCCTTCGGCCAAACGGCAGTTCGATAAACCACATTCGGATCGTGTTCATGCATTAAAAAGGAGTGGTTGAAGCACGCCGGCTTGGCGTGATGGCCGACTCTCACTGGAGGTTCAACAAAAGAACCATCGCCAAGTCATTCACTGGAGCTACGGCTCGATTCTTCAT
>JASAMW010001359.1:0-12613 GCA_030247985.1 Epsilonema sp. ZAB3_2
CTAAGCCTAAGCCTAAGCCTAACCTATTCGTTAAGCCTAAGCCTAAGCCTAACCAATTCGCTAAGCCTATGCCTAAGTCTAACCTATTCGCTAAGCCTAAGCCTAACCTATTCGCTAAGCCTAAACCTAACCAATTCGCTAAGCCTAAGCCTAAGCCTAAGCCTAACCTATTCGCTAAGCCTAATCCTAAGCCTAACCTATTCGCAAGCCTAACCTATTCGCTATGCCTAAGCCTAAGCCTAACCTATTCGCTAAGCCTAAGCCTAACCAATTCGCTAAGCCTAAGCCTAAGCCTAACCTATTTGCTAAGCCTAAGGCTAAGCCTAACCTATTTGCTAAGCCTAAGGCTAGCCTATTTGCTAAGCCTAAGCCTAAGCCTACCTATTCGCTAAGCCTAAGCCTAACCTATTCGCTAAGCCTAATCCTAAGCCTAACCTATTCGCAAGCCTAACCTATTCGCTAAGCCTAAGCCTAAGCCTAACCAATTCGCTAAGCCTAAGCCAAAGCCTAAGCCTAACCAATTCGCTAAGCCTTAGCCTAAGCCTAACCTATTCGCTAAGCCTAAGCGTAACCTATTTTGCTAAACCTTAGCCAAGCCTATCATTCACCAAGCCTACCGCGCGCGACCGCCTAAGCCTGTATGTATCATCAACCCTATTCGCCATTCTATCAGCACAGCTTCACAGAATGATCATTGTTTGTTTTGCGTCATTTCTGAACCGTGCTCTTACCTTGTTGATCTAGTGCCTGTTGAAGACTGCAACGTCGAGTTCAGCCTCAGTGTCTTTCGAGCGCCCTCTCCACTCCACAGGATGGATTAGCTGCGCAACTTTCATTTCTCTTGATCTCTCAGAATAATTTAGCTCGAGTTTCACCAGCTAACTCCCTTCAGTCAGACAACTACCATTGTTTTCAATTTTTTGATAAGTTTTTGTTTATGTTTTGTTTATTTTTGTTTTTTCTTTTGTTTTTGGTTTATTTATAGTTTTTGTTATGTTTGGCTGCCTGCCAGTCACGAGCCAGTAGCCAGCCAGCTACTGGGAAGTTTCGTAGCCAATAAAAATCTTTTTTTCGAACTTTGCGACACTACGGTAGTGTAGTTAGTACCTACCTTAGAAATTATTTTAGCTGATGTATTTTAAGAGAACGCAATACAAGCTTCTTCAGCCGTACAACTTTAAAGCGCATTTATCTCTTTTCATACTTTACTACTGCAATTTTCGAGCGTTTGCGTTTGCTTGCAATTTTCCCAGAAGTCGCTCCTCACTGCACTGCAGCTCTGTGCTATGCTTTGTTTTAGTTTAGTAGTGCAGCGCTTATCGTACCTGAACCTCTCGCATTCCAGACGAGTGTCCTTAAGAAACGTTGAGATTGAAACTGCGTGTAGTACTAGGTAAACATATGTACGTAAGCTGGACCTGGTTGTCCCTTAGTCCAGTTCCACTTCCAATCACACATTTTTTTACTTTTTAAATGAATGAATAGAAACACTTATCCAATTTTATTTTAGATTAAGCATACTATATGTAGCACGGTCTGTCCGTAACGCGTTTGTATTCAAAGTGTACCTTGCTTCTCACTACTTGCAAACAATAAAATAAAGCAGAAGCTACTACTGTATGTACATACATAGGGAGCAAAATCCCGCAGCGGCGCTTATTATGCTTGCATATCATTTTCACAAGGACGTGCATTGTGTTCTTGCGTTTGCTTGTGGTGTGCGCTTTTGTTCGTTGCCAGTGTAGTTTGCAGCTTTGCGCATTCAATATGCGATGCAAGCGGTTAGCTAAACCAACCGATGCCTAGCAAATATTTTAAAAATAAAAAATACGGCAGCCAGCCCAGATCCTTAAAGTTGTGTGATATTGAAATTTGGAAAATTATCGCCTCATCTTTTGATATTTTGAGTCTTGCAATTTTTTTCAGTATTTCATATCATGACTATTTTGGTAAGAAAGAAACCAAGCTCATCAACTTTATACGCCTGAGCAAAAATCAAAAACAAAGCGACCGATCACCAGGTTACCATCGAGAAGAATGTGTGATTGCACGGCCTGCCTTCAGCAATTCGAAAAGCGCGCAAAACGGTTGGTTCCACTGCTGATTCTATCAGTCTACTGCTTCTTTGGTGCTTTCCTATTTCACCTCATAGAAGAGCCGTACGAGTTTGAGCAAAGGATCCTACGCAATGAACGGTTGGCAAAATTGCTGGAGGACGCAGCTGCAAACGTGACGATAATTTATGGCAACTTCAATCGGTTCAGTAGAAACGACACGGTGGATGTAATCGCTGGATTGTTGAAAGAATATGGAGTTGACAGAGAAGAGGGAGACTACAAGTGGAGCTTTGCAGGGTCGCTATTCTACTGCATTTCATTGGTGACAACGATAGGTATGTAGGTTTGCATAAACGACTTTATCTTTTCACAACTGATGGGGGAGTCGAACCGATATGCTCACGCATTCGCATGTCGCATTTTTATTGCTGCCATAAGGTCAAGGCGAAACTGTATGTAGCTGGGTATTATTGATCCCTGACGAAGACCAACGTATGATATGGTCGGAGTATACGTACGTCGCTCATAAATTTTTTTCATCTGTTGATCGTCGTACCACAAACAAACGCATCTGGCTACGATTCCGAATCAGTGCACAATATCTCGCACATACAGTTTCATCATGAATACCAACGGCCAGCCATCATTCAGACAAACCATAAGGTCAAGGCCTACACTACATATACATTCAGTGTGATTGTGATATGATGCTAGCCTCCTATAGTCGTGAGACAAAATTTTGGACAGTCCCTACAAAAAACCTGTCATATTCGAATATTTGTTTCAGGCTATGGCTATCACAGTCCACAAACAGATCGTGGCAAAGTCATCACCATCGTCTACTCTTGCATCGGCATACCTCTAGCCTTTTATGCCCTCTTTCAATTGGGCTACATCTTAGCCTTGTTTCTGCGGAAAGTCTGGCACGATTTAGTCTACTGTTATCAGCTGTGTTGCACTTGTATTCGCTTCCGACGTTCTGCAGCTCCGGAGGATGAAGAAGCGCAGGAGGGATTGCACACCGCCTCGGACCACTCAGCCACCAGCTCACCTGCCTCGTTCTGCTCAAAACTGGACCTTGAACTGCTGTCGCTGCCCGCTTCTTTTCTTCTGCTGTTCACCATCCTTTGGCTACTAGGAAGCGCCGCGATTTTCATTCTTTGGCAGCCCGATTGGACCTATTTCACCTCAGTCTATTTCGCTTTTCTTTCTTTCACAACAGTAGGCCTGGGAGACGTAGCACCCACCCATTACGAGTTGCTCATTTTGCCAATATTCTTTGTGGCTTTTGGCCTGGCGATATTGGCTGCTTTTCTGCTCTTGCTCCGAATGAAACTGGATGCACTCACCAAAGTACTGGAATGCTGCATTGCACATATGCCACGCCGCCTTCCTCCCTCGAGCAGTCAATCAGCACATGCATCAGGAGGAGATGCAACGCCGAAGCTGATTGGCTGGCCAGCATTTCACAGAGAAATGGCGGGAATTTTGAATCAGCTCCCAAAGGGTTCGGCCTCCATGTACAAGTGGTTGATGCCAGAGTGGCGACTGAAACACTTGCGCAAGTGTTGGTTGGAGAAAGTGGGATTTGGAAATGCCCAGACCCAGACAGACCCGTTGCTCAGGGCGCCATTGACCATGCTGCCTCCAAATCAGGGAGCAAACCTGCTGGCCACGAATCGCCTGCTGCATGCCATCGATGAGGATTGGCGATCTCATGATGATGTCAACTCTTTGGTGCTCATGTGTGACTATGGAATACGATGATATTACCTAACATTACATGTACCATGTGATGTACCACTTGGATTGACACTTTCGGGATTCAGTGGTTTGGTTAGGTAGGTACTATGAGTTGTTTAGGAATCGTTGTAAGTAGGTAGTAGGGCTTGTAAGAAGTGAACATGTTGCCCTAGAACTTTTGACAAGGTGATCATGAGTGTGTGCTGTGAGCACTAAAGGCCAAGAGGCAAAATGTTGACCAGCAAGGTTTCATTCACAAATATAGTCTGGCCAGTAGCAGTTGGCACTTGGACTCAAGGCGAGTTGCGTAGTTTGCATGTACTTCTGCTAAATAGGAGTACACGAAGCGTGGATAGAAATCCGCATTTGTAAATCTATCTTATGCAACGCGCCTTGAGTCCAAGTGCCAACGGCTATTGGCTGCTAGACTATAGTCCATAAGCCAGTTTGTTCAAATAAGTTAAAGGCGGGGGGTAACGTTACGTAACGAACAGGTATTTTCAAAAATGCTTCCCACCATTGAATAGAGAATTTTTTTCTGCCCATATGCGTCATATGTCAAAATGTTGTAGCTCCTTGCGTTGTTGAGGTACGTAATTTTTTCGGTATCCATCTCCCATAGCTGTGAACCACAGTAAAGCGTCGAGGCGTACAGGTGACTGTCGTGCGTTCTGCGCGGTATTTCCAAGCGATGCAACAAATGCGCTCGAACGTAGTTGACGATAGTTTTATAAATCCTGCTCAATAGCTCATGGTGTTATTTTGCAAATATTTTCTTTATTTTCTCCTCGTTTCTTTGTGCCACGGACATTTAGAGCATCCATGACAGAGCCGTTTTCGAAACCGCGCAGAACGCACGACAGTCACCTGTACGCCTCAACGCTTTACTGTGGTTCACAGCTATGGGAGATGGATACCGAAAAAAATTACGTACCTCAACCGCAAGGAGCTACAACATTTTGACATATGACGCATATGGGCAGGAAAAAATTCTCTATTCAATGGTGGGGAGCATTTTTGAAAATACCTGTTCGTTATGTAACGTTACCCCCCGCCTTACGGAAGGGGACACGCCACCCCCGACACCTACAAGACGAAGACGGCGCAAAAGAGCGAGGCCCAGGGTCCCTGACCGGCGCCCCCCCGACCAGCCCGCCGGCCTCCGGGCGCGGCCCCCGGGAGGAGCCGGGGGCCCCCCGGACCCGTCGGGCCCCCAGGCACCCCCCGCCCCACCGCAGCGCCGCGGGCCCGCCCCGCCCCCCCCCGCCCGGCGCCCCGCGGTTAAAAAAGGAGATTTCATTGGGAAAAGTGATAACTTGACTGCCATGACCAGTGATAGTGGTAAGTATTTTGTGGTTTTCAGAACATTGTCTGGTGGCTATGCACCAAAGTTGTTGGTGGTCACAAAATGGTGGAGCCACAAACAGTGTCACAGTAGTGCGAGCCCGCAACCAAACGTTTCTGGCCCCGCACATGTATAGCGCAATATTATTGAGAGGTCCGCGGTTTCGGCTTCATATATTTTTTAAGAAGTCCATGGCTGGAAAAATATTTTTTTAGAAGAAAAAAAAGGAAAAGGAGAGGACAAGGACCTTGAGGAGAGGAGAGGAGAGACCGTTTCTGGTCCCATCCAGATAAAAAAAGAAAGAAGAGCCGCCGGAAATTGACATGCGGAAAACGTAAATTTGCTATTTTCTTTACAGAAAACTTTGTCTTATCATATTGTGCAAATTTTGATATGTTGTATTGTTCGATTGTTTTAGGCCAAATACTACACATCCGTCGCACTAGACTGCCGCAAACAGAAATTACTTTGGTAAGCAAGCAAACCTTCGGACTTTGTTCGATGTGTGCATTTGTGCTCGGGTGATTTTTCAGTACCCAGAAACGTATTCGCATTTTATTGCTGTTTCTTCCTGTTCTACGTCGTCAGGTGGGGCCTTTGTCGACATGACTATGATTCATCATGCATATTGCTGATGTTATCGTAATTTTGGACGACAAAAAATTCTACAATTAATAGGCTTCTGCTAAGCGGAATTTTTTGTCACGTCCGGATAAGCGACTTACGTTCGACTAAGAACAGATAAATAGTAGTAGTTATAAGCTTGGTTTCTCATTATTCTTTATCCGTTCTTGGTTCGACGTAAGGCACGCCCGAAAAACGAGCAATGACACCGCAACGACACATGGACAGCCATTTTTGCACGTTTTCGGGTATGGTAGGGTACTGTGGGGTAATCCCGGCCACCTACGCTCCTGTGTACGTTTTTTCCGCAAATGATGAACCAATAGCTTATTTGAAAGTGAGGAGATTTCCCGGAATGGATTGATACTACAATATTTGACTCAATCAGTTCCTTGTTTGCTGAGATATGCAGCCCTGAAACTTAGTGGCCGTATTTTCCCATGGCCGGGTTTACCCCATAGTACCCTTCCACTTTGACCATATTACCACTGGATATGGGGGTGTGGTACTCGACCCCTGCGGTATTATTCACTACTTGAGTTATTGATCCTGGATTGTCGGAAGGTGGCCTCTTTGTATTCAGTGCGCTTTCGATCGGTATCCCTGCGGTTTTATTGACGTTTCTTTACGTTCAGCGTTCTATATCGCTCCTTTTTTGCTTCCCGATGGCTAAAAGACGTCAAAACTACCGGCTAACAGATCAAGGAAAACAGAGGGCACTTACGTTTGCGACCGTATCCAGAATCAATAACTGAATAACTCAAGTACTGAATGCGTATACACAGCACTTCCTTCCAAAACGAATTCTTTTTTAGATATTTCTTCCCCGAATTATTGCTGATTGCTGCTGCCATCTGTTAACTCTTTCCGAAGTCTACGGTGTCGTACTCGTGGTGACCGTCATCCTTTTCGACTGATTTAACCCATCCCCTACCACCACCGCCACCATGACGGACTCGTTTACGAATCAGGGAATGCAACAGCTGATTCCCATTGTCAACCAACTGCAGGACGCGTTTAGCTCGCTCGGCGTATCCCTGAGCCTGGATTTACCCCAGATCGCAGTGGTAGGCGGTCAAAGCGCAGGAAAGTCTTCGGTTCTGGAGAATTTCGTCGGAAGGTAAGGATAAACGGGGTAATTACGGCCCGAGAAAGAGATATTCGCTACTTGCGCTAAAAATTATCAGTGGTCGCGTGCTGACGGTTATTGTCTGGCCAGAGAGAGTTGGCTAAGGTACTCAAGTCGTACCATGCGTAGTTTGCATGTACTTCTGCTAAATAGGAGCACACGAGGCACGGACAAAAATCCGCAATTGGGAATCTATTTTACGCAACGCGCCTTGAATGCCATTGCCAACTCGTACTGGCCAGACTATAGCCCATATTGTTCTTAGCGCAAGTAGCGAATACTGCATTTTCGAGTGATGTAGTACATATGTGCGTTTCTATTGCGCGCAAGCCGTTCCACTCAGTCGTGTTATAGTCGGTTCACATAGAGAGCATGCGGATATTTTTCAAGTTTTCAAGTCGCGCAAGAGTGTTTTAGCTTGAAGTGCATGGACATATGGGAGTATCCATGCAATTTTGTACTATTTTGAGCAAAAACCTTTTTTTGCGACTAGAGAAATCTTCGCAGTCTCTCATTAGACCGACGACTGATTTCTACTAATGCACGGAAATTCACTGCCCTGTTTGTTGAGAATCTAACTGCATTTTCTAAACGTTTGGTAGCCAGAAATGGTTGTCTTTGATGCGCATGCATTGGCCCAAGCAAAAAATAATACACCAGAAAGCTATATGCATGATATGTATACGCACAAGTTGTGCATGCTTGTCATTGCTAATCACTTATCACTCTTATCTCTCTCATGTCACGAATAACGTCGTAATCTCTGTCTGCGTATCACTCTTAATAGCCAAGCCGTAAGCTCAAGCTTTGTAAAGTACCATTTAGTACTATAGTATGCATTCTCAGTCATGCATTTGTACGTACAGTACAGATTGCTAAAGGAAGAGAGATAGCGCAAGGGAAAGTATTGATTTTGATTTCTAGTAGACTCAAACTTTTCCCTCGCCCATGCCCAAAGTAAGGAATGCAATGAATGGTGGGTACACTCAGTACGTACATAGATAATATGCGCCACAGTATTGGTTGAGTTTCGGCTTATACGGGAAGACACACCACATTTCATCCATATAAGGCAGCTAAAAGAACTAGAAGAGCAAAACTTTGCTGGCTTGGCTTGCAAGGTTATAGCTGTTGGCTAAGAAAGGGGACTACGTTTTGTACAGTTTGTGGTGAGTTGTACAATGCGATGTTGTAAGGGCGATGCACATTTTCATTGAGAAGTCTGCATGATTCGTAACACAAGTCGTAAATAATACGGAATGCAAGGTGAAAATACATACAGTATGTCTTATGCATGGGCTTTCCAAAAACTATGGGCTCTTATGTGCGCAGAGTGTAGGGTATTAAGAAACGTTTTCTGTAAAGATTGAGAGTAGCCTGTAGTGTACGCGGATGGGGGGGGGGGGGGGGGTATTTTTGGAAATCGAGATAATATGCCTATCGGATTCCCCATCAAAAACTGCATATGTGGATGAATTTTGAAAAAAATTTGTTCAGGCATCATCGAGATATTGATGGGTAAAGGCTGGAAGGTCGCATTTTGCCGTTTTTCAACGTTTTTAGCCATAATTCAGCAACCAGAGTGTCTATCGGGCTACAAATTGGCACACACATTCATCCCATAGGGATCCATGTCTGGACCAAATTTGAGCCCAATCCGCCACTTGTATGGCGAGATATAGCGTCAAAAAGCTCAAATTTACGTTTTTTGGACCTGTTGCAAATTCGGTTATATGAATACCACGGCGCGAATACATGCCCTGCACGGGGTAAAATTTTGAGAGGAAGTAGAGAAGGGTTAGGCTTACAACTTTTAGTACTACCGCAAAAATTCTCTATGTTTACAATTGGGACTACGGAGCTCTTGAAAGTTGAAAAATTCAGCAAAAATGTTCCCGCCTTTTTTATTATCCAAGATAAAAGAGCAACACCACTGAAATTTTTTCCTAATAAGTAGCCTATCTTATGTAAAATTTGATGTAGATTTCAAAAATAAAATCGGTTTCCCCAAAAAATTTAACCCCTAGCATATAATTTTGCAAAAATTGTATATTTTTGAGAATTTTGGGTAAGGGTTAAATTTTTTGGGGAAACCGATTTTATTTTTGAAATCTACATCAAATTCTACATAAGAGAGGCTACTTATTAGGAAAAAATTTCAGTGGTATTGTTTTTTTATCTTGGATTATAAAAAAGGCGGGAACATTTTTGCTGAATTTTTCAACTTTCAAGAGCTCCGTAGTCCCAATTGTAAACATAGAGAATTTTTGCGGTAGTACTAAGTTGTAGGCCTAACCCTTCTCTACTTCCTCTCAAAATTTTACCCCGTGCAGGACATGTATTCGCGCCGTGGTATTCATATAACCGAATTTGCAACAGGTCGAAAAAACGTAAATTTGAGCTTTTTGACGCTATATCTCGCCATACAAGTGGCGGATTGGGCTCAAATTTGGTCCAGACATGGATCCCTATGGGATGAATGTGTGTGCCAATTTGTAGCCCGATACACACTCTGGTTGCTGAATTATGGCTAAAAACGTTGAAAAACGGCAAAATGCGACCTTCCAGCCTTTACCCATCAATATCTCGATGATGCCTGAACAAATTTTTTCTTCAAGATTCATCCACATATGCAGTTTTTGATGGGGAATCCGATAGGCTGCGCGATCAAGTAACAAACTGCGCTGTGATGAAGAAAAGAACTCTTGTATGGAAGAAACTTCTGCTGTAAAATAGCAGTTCGGTTCCGCTATTCAAGAAGACTATCCTCATCATAAGCAGCCTTCAAACCCAGGTTCAACAGCCCAACCACATGGTCTTGACAATTTTCTCTACTTTCAATCCGGAAATTCAAGCTTCACCTCTTTTTCTCCACCTTCACCACTTCCACCCATTGTGCAAGAGACTGCGAAGCTGAAAGCCAGTTCCGCCGCCTACATCTGACCTGCCTCACTCCCCTCCTGGACCATGGCTCGTCAATTGATCATGATTTTGGACGCTGCTTCGATTTTGACCGCCGATCATTTTTGATACGTACACGTTATGTATGTACAATGTATGTAAAGTGGGGTGATTTCTGATAAACCAAGTTATGCAAATTTATGTACTGAATTCTGTATGTCGCATCAATGTATGTACGAATTGTATGTAGAGCGCTGATTTCATACACAATATGGTTGGTATTCGCCATGTTAACTGCATCCTGCGGTATGCGATAATACCATTGGTTGTATGTTGTGCGCACACATGCGATCATAAATGATTATGATGATGATGATGATAGGCATATTATCTCGATTTCCAAAAATACCCCCCCATCCGCGTACTATGCAACCGGTACAGAAAACGTTTCTTAAGCAAGACATGCACACCTATGTTTCATGATGCGTGCAAGGTTTGTCTTTGCATACAATAACATGTAGTGTAGGTACACATACACATGCTTGTGGCAAGCTTACAGAAATTTTCCAGAACAATACTACCCAGCACAAAACGAGCCAGTGTATTGATCTATTTCGCGCCTTTGGTATGTACTGCAATGCAGAACTATACATGCATACTGTACATACATGTTTGACGGTTCTCCTCTTTATTTCGAGCCAGTAAAATTCTATCCATGAAAAGAGGATTTTTGTTCCCAAACCAATGCGAGGATAAATAGGCAGGAAAAGACGATATGCGCTTGCTAGATCAAGCAGATAATGGGTTTAGCGTTTAGCCTATTAAAAAAAGGGTAAATGACATTGTGCGATTTGGAGGGTTTTGTTCAAGAAAAGAAACCAAGAACGATACGAAGCGGGTAGTTGGGGTAAATCGGACCAAAATATATTGTAGGCCATATTTTTCCCGGCAACCCTGTTTTTCAATTTGAAAGCATGAAGAGAAAGACAGGGAGAACTGAACTGAATTGACGTCTAGATGACGTAGGACATAACAAACAGGGGTCCAAGGCAATGGGAAGGGGGAAATTATAAATCTAGCGTGCAAAACAAAATAAACAATTGGCCCCCACCTCAGCAGAGAGGAAATTTAACGCACGTCATAATAGTGTGGGGGCAAAAATTGTTGACCGGACTCTTGAAACATCTATAACACGTACGTACTCACTCTGTATGTACTGTACGTTGGGTACTAATTACATGTTTTATACCCGGGGTTTGTTCATTGTGAGGGAAATTTTGATCAAAACGGGCATTTATCGATCTGTTCGAGTTTGGTTTTCATTGCGTACACCTGTCTATCGTCACACGTTCGTATGAGGCGAAGAGCAGAGATTTGGGGTTGACTCATTCGTTTGTATTTTACAGGTGACAAGTACGTTTGTGTAATGACACGTGGATAGTCTAGTTGACACAACTATTCAGTAACATCGACTCATATGCACGCATGTTCTCTACCTACCGTATTTACATATGTACGTACGTACTACACTTTTTGACTTACTACGGGTCTTTATCAGCGGTTTGCATGTCGTACTGTTTGATACACGCTCCACTGTGTTTGCAACATCAATCAGCTTGCTTGACACTATACAAACAGCCAGCTTAACCGTCAATGCAACAGAGAAAACCACAGGGACACCTTACACCTTTATCTTATGGTATGCTTATTAATACACAAAGAGACACCGAACGCACGTCGGAAGTTGCATAAGCTGCGCTTGTGTCGCTAATTCTTGGCTTCAATATGAGCATAACAGTATACTGTACATGAATAGCGAATTCAGACATCGGCCTAGGGTGACTTGGGGAGGAACAGCACAGCACACACCTCCTCTCGTACATAAACCCACCCCGCAAGCAGCCCCAGATTTTGAGAATTTCACATAACTGCAGGCTTACTCCCAATAATTGAAACCTAACTGCAACCCGTGCCGACGTCTGTGCAGTATTCATGTGATGTTCCCACACCTACCACCAATACTTGAAACCAACATAACTGTTACCCGTGCCGACGTTTATGCATTCTTCACATTTGTTAGGTGAGCACAAGAGAAGCAGTTTGAAAAATTGGGCAGCCAGTAAGGGTTTTTTAGATGAGTTTTTAGCGGCCGACCGGACGGACCAAAACATAAGTGGTCCGGACCAAACAAGAAAAACACAAATTGGCCAAAGCCCTTCGCCTTCCTTGGGCCACCTGTCTGCTCTCTCTCATCCCTGCGATCTTCTCCCTCCTTTCTCCTTCCTTCCCGCTCCCCCATGCTGACCCTAATCGTCTTTATGACCATTCAAGAGGGAGGAAACAAAAGCTCGTCCGTTTCGTCCGATGTCTTGGGCTGGGACGAAAAAGTCCGGACCGCCGGCCCATTTTGGATCAACTAAAACGCACTAATCCTTCGGCCGGCCGGCGGTCCGGCTCTTTTTGCTCAACTAAAAAACCCTTAGTGCGTGAGTGGAACACGCAGCGCAGTACGGGATTGCGCCCCCTCTTAGCGCACGACCTCATCTGACTGCACAGCTCAATTTCTCAAACTCCCACTCTTATACATCATCACTGGGCTTGCACACTCTCTTTTATTGACCGCACACCGCGCTAAGGACTACGTATTCCATCATGTCCTTCGTCACATTTGTGATGTGATGTGTACCGTACGTACAGGGATTTTAAGGCATGTGGGCACAAGAGAAGCAGTTTGAAAAATTGGGCAGCCAGTGCGTGAGTCGAACACGCAGCGCAGTACGGGATTACGCCCGCCCCTCTTAGCGCACGACCCCA
>JASAMW010001364.1:0-26626 GCA_030247985.1 Epsilonema sp. ZAB3_2
GCAGTGGATGCAGAAACATAGCAGTGGTCACGGTGGTTGTTTTATTAGCATTGATAATAAGCAAGATAATTTGTGTCTCGCGAGAGCTATTGTTGTGGCTAAGGCCAGAGTTGATGGTGTTGAGACTAAGGGGTGGGAGAGAATAAGGAAGAAAAACTCAAAGTACCAGAAGGAAATGGCACAGCAACTGATGAGGAGAGCTGGACTGGGGGACTTCACTGGAGCATGTGGACAGGAGGAGCTGGGGAAACTGCAGGCCTGCTTGGCACCGGAGTACCAGATCAAAGTTTTTTCTGCCAAAAGTTGTAATGCCATCATTTTTGAGGGGGCTAAAGCTGATAAGGTGTTGTACTTGTACTTGGACTTTGATGATGATGATGTGTGTGGTCATTATTATGTGGTTACTGCCCCCCCCCCCCACATTCTTTTCAATAAGTGTTTTTGGTGTGATATTTGTAACAAAGCATATGACAAAAAGTGTGAGCATAAGTGTGTGTTGAAGTGTCCGTGTTGTAAAGCTGAGAAGCAATGTAAGATAGATTTTTGGATCAAGTGTGGTGACTGTAACAGATGGTTTAAGAATGTGGAGTGTTTTGATAGCCATAAGAGTACTAAGCAAGAGACATGTGGTAATAAGAAGCGTAAGTTGCTGTCTGTGTGTCAAAAAGTGCGAAGATGCCTGAAGTGTAGTAGAGATGTGCGTCATACCAAAAGTGTTCTGAAACCAGGAGAAATGCCTAGCCATAGTTGTGGACTTGTGCAGTGTTGGAGATGTAAAGAGTGGTCGCGCGATTCTGAGCATAAGTGTTTTGTGCCTGTCATTGAGAAGTGTGATGATGAGAGTGCTGTGCCTAAGGCTAAGATTTTTTTCGATTTTGAGTGCAAACAAGATAAGATTGTTGGGGAGAATGTGGTGGGAAACGTGCTGGAACATGAGCCCATATTGTGCGTTGCTGTGAAAGTGTGTACTGTGTGTCAAGATAGTGTGAGAACAGCTGGCTATGATGAGAATAGTACGTGTGTGCATTGTGGAAAGACTTTGAGAGTTTTTGATGGTGTGTCGTGTAAGCGCGATTTTTGTTCATGGCTTTTTTCTGAAGAAAATCGTGATTGTGTGGCTATTGCTCATAATGCTAAGGGTTATGATTCGCAGTTTTTGTTGCATTATTTGATTGGTGAGGCGCTTGTGCCGAAAGTTATTATGAATGGATCTCAGATTGTGCTGTTGTTGATTGACGGTATCAAAGTGATTTGTTCTTTGAATTTTTTGCCCATGCGTTTAGCTGATTTGCCTAAGGCTTTTGATGAGAAAGAGTTGAAAAAGGGCTTTTTCCCCTTTAAATTTGCTGTTGAGGAGAATTTGAGCTATATTGGTACTGTGCCTGATGCTTGGTTTTACGATCCTGGTAATATGAAAGTGCAGTATCGAGATGCCTTTTATGTGTGGTATTCTGAGCAGCAGGGTAGACAGTTCGATTTTCAGAAAGAGATGTTGAGCTATTGCATGTCTGATGTGGATATTTTGATGAAGTGCTGTTTGAAGTTTGATGAGTTTTTTTATTCTGTGACTGGTGTGCATCCTTTTGATGTGTCTGTGACTATTGCGTCTGCTTGCATGCACGTTTTTCGACGCAATTTTATGAAGCCGAACTCTATTGGTGTTATTGGTGCTACGCAAGCTTTGCAAACTCAGAGTAGAAAAGCTATTAAGTGGTTGAAATGGATTAGTCATAAGCAGGGTGTGAGAATTGAGCATGCTAGAAATGGTGGTCAGAAGAGGATAGGGACTTTTTTGGTTGATGGCTATTGTGCAGCCACGAACACTATTTTTGAGTATCAGGGCTGTGTGTTTCATGGATGTGTGTTGTGTATGCGCGATCGAAAGATGAAAGTGCCTAATTCTAGTCGTACTATGCAAGATGCCTATCAGTGTACTTTGGATAAGTGTGCCGCTTTGAAGGCAGCTGGGTATAATGTTGTTGAGATATGGGAGCATGAGTATGAGAAATTGTTGAGAGATGATGTTGAGATGAGAGATTTTGTGAATAGTGTGCATATTGTTGAGCCTTTGAGTCCTAGAGATGCTTTGAGAGGTGGTCGTACTAATGCTACTGTGCTGTGGAAAAAGTGTGAACCTGATGAGTATTTGAGCTATATTGATGTGTGTAGCCTGTATCCTTGGGGTGTTAAGTATACTGAGTTCCCCATTGGCCACCCTGAAATTATCACTGAGAACTTTCTGCCCATCTACAAAGGGCATAACCCCTACTTTGGCCTGATCAAATGCAAAGTCAGCTGTCCTGAGCAGTTGCTTCACCCCGTACTATCCCTGAAAATGAATGGCAAGCTATACTTCCCCCTCTGTGACCTGTGTGCCCGTATGATCATGGGTACTTGGGTTACTACTGAGCTTGAGAAAGCTCTTGAGCTTGACTATGTGGTGGAGGAGGTGTATGAGGTCTGGCACTTTGAGAAGGAGCAGTATGATGGAAAGGATGAGGAGACTGGACTTTTTACCAAGTACATCAACTGCTTCCTGAAAATGAAGTTGGAGGCCAGCGGATGGCCTTCGACTGTACAGACTGAGGAGGATAAGGAGGCATTTCTGAGAGTGTGAGGAGAGAGAGGGCATACAGCTTGATAAGAGTAATGTGAAGAAGAATGCCTCCTTGCGCTCTCTTGCGAAGCTCTCCTGGTGAGCCACTCGAAGTTTGAGGAGTTTGAGGAGGTGATGGCTCATAGTAACCCTGTGATTGCGGCTTTTACCACTGCTAACTGCCGCTTGAAACTCTATTCAGAGTTGGAGAGGCTACAGGAGAGAGTCTGTTATTTTGACACAGACTCTATCATTTATTTGACTGGTCCTAAGGACACTTATCACCCTGCCAAAGGCAGCTTCTTGGGTGATTGGACTGATGAGTTGGAGGAGTTTGGAGAGGGTGCGAGGATGGTGGAGTTCGTCGCCGGTGGTCCTAAGCATTATGCCTTTGAAGTTCTGAAGGCTGATGGGACCACTGTGCATAAGATCAAGATACGTGGATTCACACTGAACTACCATGCCTCTGCTAGACTGACTATGAGCACTCTGAAGCGAAAGGTGCAGGATCTCATGAGAATGAGATATCCTGCTGAGAGTGCTGAGGGGGAGGAAGAGGACAAGGTGACGCTGATAGTACAACCTCAGATTCAGCGAATAAAGATGAAGCAAGTGGTGACGAGAGACATTGCGAAGAAATATGGGGTGATATATGATAAGAGATGGCTATTAGCTGACTATACCACTCTTCCTTATGGTACTGTGCAGTTGTTGTAAGTGAGGGGTTTGTGAGAATAAAACTTTACTACTGATATTTGCTTTGCATTGCACAACAGCACTGTACATGGTCACACATATCAAAATCAAACAGGTTGCTCTCCATCTTGAACTTCTTCTGTACCCATGTATCCACAATGATGTCATTCTGTCCAAAGTCATTGCTGAAAGGTTGTAGTAAAGCAGACAGAGGCTGCTGTCTCGCCTTGTGGTACAAAAACCAGATGCAATATTGACCACAAGTTGAAGTCCAGGGCGATTGTATGCACCTGTCATTGTTGGTCCAGTCATTGCAGTGAGTATTCAAATAGGTTGAAAGCTCAGGTTTCATTGGCTTCCTTCCATAGGAATCAAAGTAAGTGCCAAAGTTCTCATGGTTGACATGTATGGCAACCCAATGACTGCCTGGTTTTGAGCTGTTGTCAAAGTTTATTATAAGGCAATGAGGTATAGCATATGTTGCAACAATTTTATCTAGTGGAAAGACACCTATACATTGCTGGCTCAGTAAATAATCACTCTTAATACACTTCATCAATTCAATGGTGTTCATGGTGTAAAGTCGAAGTAGGTATTGCGGAATCTGTCTATAGTAATCAGATTGTCAAATTCAGCCAGGATCACCATCTTCACTCCTCCAGCAGGAATTGGATTTTGAAATGTCATCCTTATGATAGTAGTGCCTTCTCTGATAAGCTCCCAGTGGCTTGCATCACTGGCACAGTCAGGGGATAAGTCAAATGCAAAGAGTGTATAGCCTGAGGCAAACTCTGCTTCAGAAATGTCACAGCTTCTCCTGTTTGTCACCAGCCCCAAAGCTTCATGCAAGTGTACAAATGGCTTCATGGTCTGTTTGGCAGTAAAGTCACATGTAATGGGATTTGTAGGGTAAAGTATGCCACCTGCTTCAACTTGAGCTGATATGCATGAGAAGGGCATAAAGTTAAAGGGGGATTTCTGCCAATGTCCATGGAAAGCTTCATTCGCAACCAGTCCAATTATTAGCCTGCGTGGAATTTGGCCAGTAAACACAGTATTGGCTGGTGTGTCTCTTCTGCCCTGCTCCAACTGCATTGTCTTTATTTGTACTCTCCTAATGGGGTATTTGGCAGTTGTACGTAATAGAGTTGCTTCAAGGGCTAAGGTGACTGCTTCTGCAGGGTCTACTTTTCGAACCAGCCACTTGATATTCTCCAGTTTTATTTTGAAGTTAGCATTTTGGGCAAAGCTCATTAGACAGAAGTTGTCTTCATTTCTGTACAACTCCAAGCGAACATTTATTTGACTGATAAGGTACTTTTCTTGAAAGGAAAGATCTGCATGTATGGGAGCCATAAACTCCACCAAATGACTCTGTTCAAACTGAATGCATCTTTCAGTCCATGCAGTGTTATTTTGATTGTCTGCATCTCCAGTATCTTTCTTCCATCCTACTGAGTTGAGGAATGTGTCTTTTGCTGCTTTGTCATAATTTAGCAAGGTTTCCAGGTAGGCTCGATAAGCATAGGTATCTGAGCTGTCATAAACCAGCTTGCTGTTTAGATAGAGTTTCACTTGTTTGAAGAATGTTTTGCCCAATAGATTGATCACGTCAAGCTGGGGTGGCTGTGCTGGCGGCAGTTCGTTCGTACCTTTTTGCAACCCTAGGTATTCAATACTTTTGATAAACCCACACACTGATTGGGCCTACTTTGTCTTGCATGTTTGCTGCAGCTGCTGCAGCTGAATGATCCCAAGTAAGATTGCTGCCATCTCCTTTGACAATGCGCAGCTGGAGGTACACATAATTTTTTGACAAATCAATGAAATGAGGATCAGATGGAATGTGAAACTCATATGGACCAGATTGAGATATAGTATTTTGAGGATTTATTTCTAACCAATAACCACGTTTTACAACAACTTGTGTAGAAGGAACAGTAAATAAATCAAGTTCAGTCTTTGATGATTGTGCAGACTGATGATCAAGTAAATGCTCCATTATGAATAATATACACCTAATTGATCACGCTTTCGTTTCTTCATGTTTCTGTTCTTAGTAATGACTTTTCCAGAGACTGATCTTACAGCTGTGCGAGTACCAATTCCACTACCTTTCTGGCTTTTCTTGGTCTTTTTTACTTGTTGTTTCTTACTGCTAAGCTTGCTTGCACCTTTCTTTAGCAATTTTGCAGCACTTTTCCTCCCATGCTCTTGCAATGCCTCACCTACATCTCTTCCCTCAATTGCATCAGAAGCCACATGTATGCCTGTCTTTAGTGCTTCTCTTCCAACTGCCTTCCCTGCTGATTTTATTGCGGGCAAAATTGACCTGATCATGCCACCAAACAAGCTGCCAAGACCAGCTCCTCTCTGATATTCCACCCCTCCAAACCCTCCCAATCCATGTCCATGTTGTAGAGCTTGAGTCTGATAAAATGCTTCCCAAACTCTCTGATTTGCAGGAACAAATAGAACTCTCATTGTTTTATTTTTCGTAAATGCAGTTTCACAATAACTTTTCCAAATTGAAATTTGACCAACTGATTAGTATCTGATTTGATTGCAATTTCAATAGTGTCTATGCTTGTAATTCTCAGTTTTTGATAGTGGGGTAAAAGGAAAACTTTGTCGGTGATATCACCATGCTTTCCTTCTATTGTAACTGTTCGTAGTAATGATACAAGGGCATTGCCAACAATTTGAGGTGTAATAATGTTGCAGTAGACAAACAAGGTGTTGAATCCACCTGACATATCAGGCGGAAACCTGGTGACAGTCCCACTGTATCGCACTTCTGTTTGTGATTGATCCAAACCAAGCATATACTGCAATCTTGGTGGAAAGAAGACAAGATGTACAAATTCTTCTCGAATAAGAAAATGCACTCTTCTGGTTGCCTTGTTGAACTTCAGCTTTAGCATGGGTTTCTTCTTGTTTTGTTCTGCATATGCTGATAATAGTGCAGCTATATCCTCATAGTCATAGTGGCTGTTGTGAACCCGCTGCTTATATATGTCAAGATTCTCCAAATCTTTGAGGGATTCATTTATTGCATATAATAAGCCATCAATAGAGTCATAACATCCTGGAGGAATGGTAAATCTTGCCAACAAGCCTTTTTCTTTGCCAATTATTGTTTTTAGTTGCACCATAAATGAGTTCTCTGTCAGCTGGTATACTGCTTTCTTCTCATCTACATTGTCCCATGAATATGGATATTGTATTTCAACTAGCCCAGCTTCCCACTCTCCAATCAGCTCAATTGGATGTGGTAGCTTTACACGAAATTGCGCAGTAGTATTATCAGGAAAATCAGTTGTATTACTGGGTAAAGTCATGTAGAAGTCAGCCATTTTTTATATTGAATTTCTTAACACAGGAGGAGTGTTAGATGCACCTGACAAGGTGGGATTTGGCAATAAATACCCAAGGCAACCACTTAGTAATAACATCCAAAGTTCATGCCTGGACCCCATTGTAATATTTATTAGTGAAGTAATAACAACAATGTAAATTAGTATCACTTGAGCAAAGAAAACAATCTCATTTCTTGGCAGCTTTGACCCCCACAAGCGCCATTGTCTTGAATTTGTTTCAGATGAATGATTTTCCATTTTCATTTTCCAGTGACTTTTTCATTGTTTGTAGCAATGACTTTTACCAGTTCTTGGGGGTAAAATATGCTTTCAATCTCTTCACCGTGTAGATCTTTTAGTTTGTAGACAGGTGGTGTTCTTCTTGGAAGACATTTGTCAATCACAAAAATTTCCTTTGTGAAGTTTGGTAAATAGCCTTTCTCAAAGGTGCGTTTCTCTTTTGATATTCTAACATGGTCTCCAGCCTTGAATTTTAGTCTACTCCTTATCTGGTCAACATTGGGATATAGGCGCTCTCTTATCTCAGATTCATTTTCCCTGCTGACATCAACTGGTCTGCATCCAATTGGAGAACTATGGGAATGATTGATGGAGTTGAGCAATGTCTGCAGGATATTTATGTAGCGAAATGTCTTCTTCTGAGTAAAATACTTGTACAGTCTTGTTTTTAGTGTTCTATTGAATCGCTCCACCTGAGCTGCTTTCACATCTGGAGAAGTGGCAACATAGTGGACAATATATTTTTTTCTTAGCATATCCTGAAATGGTTTTCCAACAAATTCTTTTCCACGATCTGAGAAAACCCACCATGGTGATCTGCCTTCTTTTAGAATTTTCAGAAATGCATCTCTGCATGACTCTGGCTTTTTGTCTTTCACTGGCTGGGCCCATGCATATTTTGAAAAGACATCAATGCAGGTCAAAATATACTTGTAGCCTTCATTATACTTGGCCAACTTCTGCATGTCACACAGGTCAATCTGCCAATGGCTGTCAATGCCAATCGATTTTATCTTGTTTCTGGGAAATTTCTTGCGAAGAGGCTTGTGTAGAGTATAAGTGTCTTGTGTGTGCAGATATTCCTCAACATCTTTCTGTCTTATGCTTGAATCAACTTTTTTCGCCTCTCTAAATACCTCATTCACACCTGCATAGAAGGCAGGGCTGGAGACATTGTGATATACTTTGTCTAGCAACTTGTCAAACTTTGAAGTCATACTCATTTTATTTGACACACATACAATACAGTACGTACATTCACAGAGTTAGTGTTGACAACACTACAGTCTTTCCCAATGGAAACCATGACCCCTTTGTGCCCTAGTTTTCTTTTTTTCTGATATACCTATTTCATCAATCAGTCTTCTTGGTGGTACTCTTTTTCTTTTCTGTGGAACAGGCTCAAACATTTGGGCAATTCCATCCAAAAAATCTGTGTCATCATCACCCAAGAGTTCCCTCTGCCCTGAAAGGACCAGGTTCCACCGCCTCCTATTTCCCACTGCCTCAAGGGGAGTATTGTATTCTCCAAGTGCCTTTGCGAGCTCCCTGTGTCCAATTGCTGGTGTATTTGTTCTGCCTTGCCTTGAAAAGTCCCCAAAGAGACTATAGATGTTGGACCTTGGAATTGTTCGATGCTTGTAAATAAGCTCATTGTTCTTTGACCATCTTATGTCAGGATTTGACTTTATATTTTGCTTCAGTAGAATCTTTGCTCCCTGCTTGTTGCCTTTGGGCACTAGGTCTAGCAGGTCATCATCAGAAACAGGAAGTTTAGCTGCTGTTTCATCTGGAATCTTATCCCCTTTGCTTACTGATATGTCTTTGACTTCTATTGGTATGGGAATTTGAGCTCTGTTTCCTTGTATTGCTTCATATCGGTTTAGCGTTTCATAGTACTTATTTAACTTCACAACATCAGACATAGAACCATCTTCAAGAACTGCTTTCATTTGCTGATCCAATAATGATAGTTGCTGTAGGGTTGGTGCTCCAGGAGTATGCTCCTGCAAGCCAATTTGTGCTGCCAGCTGAGCTGGCACTAATGCCATTTTTCGTACCATATTTACTTTCTTGATACCAAGTCTCCAATTACAGATGCTGCTATGGCTAGTATTGGTGTTAGTAATGCTGGAAGAAATCCACCCTTTTGAATCAAAATCTTTCTCTTTGTTTTGATTGACTTCTTTTTTGAATCTAGTGCCCTGAGAAACTTGCAGTACTGGCGCAAACTCCTTTTCTGTTTTTCTGTCAGTTTTATATTTCCATTTAGTACATTATGACAGCACTCACAAAGCATTTGTATCAAATCAGGGTCTGCTCCTTTCAGCATGTGTTTTCTCAGTAATGGTTTTGCTTTCTTCAGTACTGTTAGTTCAGCCTGATATTTCTTCAACTGTTTTGTCATGGTGCTAGTTTTCTTTACAAGTCTGATTTTCTGCATTTAGTAATGACTTTTTAAGTGTAAACAATAGTTGTTTCATCTGGAAATATTTTTGACCTCAGCCTTAAAGGCTCAGGGCATGTCTGTGTAAGATCAACAAAGAGGTAGTTGTATGGTTCTGATGTGGCATCTTCAAAGGCTTCCAGAAAGAGCTCCCTTTTCTTTGGATATAGCTGATTGGCTAAGGTAGCAATTTGAAGCTTGTCACCTGGATTTTTGAATAAAACCAGATAATGAGAATTTACTCGAGATGTTCTCAGGCCACCAAAAAATATATTTTGAACAATAAAGACTAATGAAATGGACCAATGGTGAACACCACGAACAAAGAGGCTGGTGATAACATTATTTTTGGTTTGTTTCACTTCACCCATAAGATCATCTAGGACCACAAGTCTGGAAGTGAACTGTGCAGTACTGTTTGAGCGAAGCTCTGCAAGTTCAGGCATGCCCTGGATTAGTCGAATTCGTGGATTCTTTGCCATCATGGCATAGCCTGGCTGGTACTCAGAATAGTACCAAAGGATTTCAGAGGGAGGAGATGAGCTAAGAGTGTCAATGTGGGCTAGCAGTTTCTGAGTGAAAACTGATTTGCCTGCCTTACTTGGGCCAGCTATTAGCATGGAAAAGGGATGTTGCAACTTTTGTTCAGAGTATGACATTTTTATTTCATAAACATACACTGACAGAGGACACTCTAGTAATGGTACACAATTTACAGCAAGGTCATATTTTTATGCACACAGTCCTGACACAAAGTAATCAATACAGTCTGCATGTGAGTTTCGCAATTAAACAGTGCGCTCTTGTAAGATCTCAAGTAGCACTTTTTACAGACCATAATGACAATAGCAGAGTGCTTTTCCAGGGGCATAATGGGATGCCCAAGTCCAAAACCTTGCTCTTCCACAGGAATCTCGATTTTTCTTTTCTTTGACTCTGGCTCTTTAGGTGCCTCATCCTTTTTACCCTGCTTAGGCATTTCAGGAGGAGTTAAAGACAGTTTTTTCTTTGCCTTCACTTCACCCATTTTGGTTGGAATCTTAGGATTTTCTTCCACTTTCTGATTGATTACAGCCCCCTTTGGCTTCGTTTCGCTCATTTTGGTTGGAATCGTGTCCTTTATCTTGGGTTTTGCTTCTGCTTTCTGACTGACTACAGCCCCCTTTGGCTTCGCTGTTTGAACTTTCGCTGATACATCCATAGTGGTTTTACTCTGAGATTTCTTGGCTAGATTGGTAGCAGGAACACTGGCACTTTTCTCAATGGACACAGCAGGATCATGCGTCATTTCACTATCCAAGCTTTTGCTTGAGGCATTTAGAACCTCCAAAAATTCTCTTGAGGGCACTCCTGATTTAGTGCGTTGGTCAATAATTTGTTCAGACATATTTTTATTTAGCTGAGTAATACAGCACAAGGTAGTAATGATTTTCTAACAGGCGCGCACAAATACGTACATAGGTATCGTATCAGTCATGTTATCAGTCACAATCACTTCTAGTGCTCCTTTCTAGTCTTCTTGGCTTTTGCCTCAGCTATCATTTGTTCCAGCTTGCGCTTTTTCACCTGACCCTGCCCATCGCTCTGGTTCTTGTTCTCCTTTTCACCATCGTCCCCTGTCTTCAAAGCATCTCTCACCTCCATGAGTATCTTGCCCAGATGGTTCTCACCCTTCCACTGCACTCTGTCTGCAACTCTAGGATCCAGCTTGGCCAGACCCACCCCAAAGAACTTGTCGTTCAGCTCGCAGTAGACCAGCTCACTCCCCACCGTTTTCAATAGGTAATCTTTCAAGCCCTCGTTTTGAGAAAATTTAGCCTTACACCCCTTTTTCATGAAACCAATACAAGACTCCTTCCAGACTACATCATCAGATTCGTCCACCATGACCCCGATGCGACCACATTCAAACGGATTGCCCGCCCCCAAAACATCCTCCATGACCTCCTCTAGACCGTAATGCTTGGCTTTCATGTACAGGATAAACTGCACGATAGAGTGAAACTTCTGTTCGTAAATGGTAATGGACGAAAATCGGAAAGGGGACAGGGGAGAATCGAACCTGGAGGAAAATTTGCTGATTTTTTTGTTCAGAGAAAAAGACATTTGGATTGCGCTTGCTCAAAGCTTACCTATTACTCCTTGCCAATGTGTATCGAGGTACCAAAAGTGTGCGCACAACCATACCTCGATACACTTGAGCAATGATATAAAAGTAGTAAACTTGACATGAGGTGATGTTCAGCAAACTTAGCGATCTCTTTGGTGTTGCTATGGGTAACCGCGTTTTTCATCACTTTTTTGCCCCTTATATCCACGCATATACCACGCTGGCGCATTTTCTCGAATATGCGTATACACTCTGGGATGCGGTTATTGAGTACGCAAAGGACCCTGATGTGATTTTGGCTGTTAGAGGCGAGATGATGCAGGCGAGGGCTCTCTTTGACCCCTCCCCATCCTACCAGTCTATCTACCAGTTTGTGGACGATTTTCGGTCCGGCAAGTACGAGCAAGAGTTCAGGAGTCTCATTGTGGCGAGTACGGTCGCCTGGTTTCAGTTGCACGAAAACGCCGAAGAAGCGGCGGCATGATTGATCATGCACTGCGCTCTTAGTTATGTACGTACGTATGTACTGTTTTTCGGTCTTACTAGAGTGACAGTCAGACTTATTGCTGACTTTGGTGTCTTGCCTGCTTTGGCTTTGTTTTGTTGTTGTGTTCTACAGTATTACATAGAATATTCTGTGTTCACGCATGTTGTGCACCCTGTGTACCCTCGTAAACAAAGACAAAATTATCTGGGTGGGCGTAACAGACATAACAAACACCCTGTACGTATGTATGTACGTACAGCTAACCAATGAACCTGCGCATGTATTGTATGTATGTATGTACATAGTACAACCTGCGTAAACTTACACACGAGTGCATCGAGACCCACACATGATCCATGAGTTTCGGCAAACTTAGCGAACGTAGGTGGAACCAAGAGCAAAAAGCGCGCTCTACGTACGTAATATCTTGCTTTTCAGGTTTTCGCACGAACCTATTACACAATGTAGTATATACGTAGCTCAACCGAGGTACGGAACACACAAATGAGACAGATCGACGAATCTGTTACGGCAAGAAGACAGACGGAGCGGCGAACAACACAGTGCATGCGTCAGAGAAAAGCGCGCAGGTTCGATATACAGTATTTTTGCAATGACCAAATCTGACAATTCATCGACAAAACGGCGGCGGCGAGAAACATAATTCCAACAAGTCGACGAGATCAACTCAAGAAGACAATACGTAAGCGGCGGCGGCGGCAAACATCAGACAGGGATCAAATGAAGAAGACACAGCATACGTACGAACGAGCAGGTTCGATTCCCCGACCCTCGCTCAACTTTTAAAAGATCTGACAAAGCAATCGGCGGCGGCGGCAATCCTATCCTCGCGCGCGCCCAGCAAATCCCATCCCATACATTCGGGTTCGATCCCCAGATTTCTCAGAGAAACAAAAATGTACATACACGTACAACCTGGGGAAATTTGATAACGTCATAACGAAAGCAAGTTCGATTCCCTCACGGCTTCCGTTATGACGTCATCAAATTTCCCCAGATGTTCGTGGTATACGTACGCAGTACGTAACAGTGTGCTGCGGGGAAAACCCGGACAGCAATAGTTTGGCCAGTAAGGGTTCGCAATGACATTCAAGGCGCGATGCGTAAAATAGAGTCACAAACGCGGATTTCTGCCCTGCTTCGTGTACTCCTATTTAGCAGAAGTATTCATGTAAACTACGCAGGACGACTTGAGTCTCTAGCGAACTCTCTCTGACCAGACAATAGCTGTCTGCTGCGATCTATTTTAGTGCCGCGTCCACCATACGTCCGTACATTCGTACGTCTATCTAGAAGTACATGGGCGGAAGTACTTCTCGAGATACATGAGATGTACGGACATGGTAAACGCCGCATAATACAGTAGTTACATTATCGGACGGGATTGCATGTTATGGAACGTGAAATGTTTGCCTTTTTTTAGGAGTCTTCATTGCGAAAGGAAAGGAGGATGCACTGGTGACAAGGAACTTGGTACCTGGGGAGTCTGTGTACAACGAAAAGCGCGTTTCAGTTGAGGTACAATCATAGACAGTCAAATAGGCCTGGTCCCAATTGTGGACTTCTGCACCAATTAACCAGTACTGAATATGACTGCCAACTCCACTACTGTATGAGAACTTATGAGAACTGAAAAACGGAGCGCCAGTACATAAGGTTCTCATTTATGAGAACTTGTGCGACTCTGTTCTCACAAAACATGTACTCCTGCGATTCTGTTCTGCACAAAACATGTACTCCTAGAGAGGCCAGAAGGCCCCCTTCTAGGAGTACATGTTTTGTGCAGAACCCCTTCTAGGAGTACATGTTTTGTGAGAACAGAGTTGCACAAGTTCTCATAAATGAGAACCTTATGTACTGGCGCTCCGTTTTTCAGTTCTCATAAGTTCTCATAAGGTAGTGGAGTTGGCAGTCATATTCAGTACTGGTTAAGGGTACTATGGGGTAAACCCGGCCATGGGGTAAACCAGGCCACCTAAGCTCCTTTGAACTTGCTGTTTGAACAAATGATGAACCAAATAGCTCATTGCAAAGAGGAGAGTTCAAGGAATCGATTGATATCCTATTTGTCTCAATCGGTCCAGTGGTTGCTTAGATAAGCATCCCTGAAACATAGATGGCCGGAATTTCCCATGGCCGGGTTTACCCCTTAGTACCCAAAATTTTACTCGATTCAGTTCTATTTTGCGCCGGACAGGAACCTATGTATAATAGCGGTACTGAAGGCGCAGAAGACTACAAGATGGGAGGTTTCTTTGGGATGTTCAGTCTAACGGCTCGTTAACATTGTCACAAGATGCGCTCGGCGTACGCCCAGTCTATCCATGACTGCCTTTGCCTGCGCCGAGCCATGGACGCGGTGAGCGTACGGCCGGCGCATGTCTCTTATGTGAATGAGCCATAAGTTTTTCATGTTGTATCACAGTGAAATGCGCTGAATCCTGTGAGGTTTTTTCCCTGTTGTAGAATGAGCAAAACGAAAAGGTGGAGTACAGGGTGTGGAATCCTTTTCGAAGCAAATTAGCCGCCGCAATTATGGGAGGATTAGACGAAATTCACATGGACCCGGGAACCAAGGTATTTACGACATGCGGTAACGCGATTGGGTTGGTCGATAGCGACCCCGCGGTATTTAGTGAAAGTTTGGATCGGTGTCTGCGGGGTCGTCGACGTCATTTGTTGTCAGTTCTTCTTTTCACTCGCTCCTTTTCCGCTCCCAGATGATTGAACAGGGTCGACGACCGCGCAGACACACCGATCCAAACATTCACTAAATACCGCGGGGTCGCCATCGACCAACCCATTCGCGTTATCGCATATCGTCCACAGGGTACTGTGGGGTAAACCCGGCCATAGGGTAAACCCGGCCACGAAAGCTTCTTTGAACTTGCTGTTTCAGCAAATGATGAACCAAATAGCTCATTTAAAAGGGGAGAGTTCTTGGAATCGATTGGTATTTGTCTCTGTCGGTCAATTGGGTTGCTTAGATTTGCAGCTCTGAAGCTTAGGTGGCCGGATTTTTCCATGGCCGGCTTTACGCCATAGTAACCTATGGGTATCTATCTATCCACGACTTGCGCTAAAAATTTATGGGTGGTCGCCAGCTAACCCTTCGTTTTTGGTGCGTTCTTAGATCGGTGCCGGCGGGTCATCGACGTCATTTATTCATCTGTGACGTGCCGCGTTCCGCATGGTGATAGCCGGGCCCCGAAAGAGGGGGGGGGGGGGGGGCAATCGGACCGAACGAACAGGAATCGAACCCGCTACCCTCGGAAACAGCTGTGGACTTAGGCACACCACCAGGTGCCGGTTCGAGGACAGATTGTCGGTTTCAATGACCTGCCCTTTTGGCCAGGAAAGAAAATGGAATATGATATAGCCCGTGTAGAACGGGGAACCAGGGAAACTGAAAAATATATTTTTCCGCTGGAGGAATATTGGACAATATTTATTTTTTTTCGTTCTATTGAATATACCAACTTTGAAACATTAGCACATGCGACACCCATCCATCCTTCCAGTACAGTGTGACGTTTCGCATTCCGTACCGTACGGCGATAGCCGGACCCCGAAAAGAGGGGAGAACGGACCAGAGGGAGGGACATCGGACCGAACGGGAATCGAACCCGCTACCGTCGGTCACAGCTGTGTGGACTTTTCGGCACACCTCAAGGTGCCGGTCCAATCTGAGGCAGAGGGGATTTGAACCCACTCGCTGTCCCCTCACACAACTGGACTTTAGGCACACGACCACGTGCCGGTCCAAGGACAAATGGCTAAACTCGTCTTACATATACAGTCTAACTTACAAGCAGAATACCGATATTTGACTTTGCTTTTCAAGTACCGTATTTTTGAGAGGCATGTTTTTGAGGTCAAAAGTATGTGTTTTAGGGCATAATCGCGGTCAAAACAGGGTTATTCTAGTACAAGACATGCTCAGCTAAGCTTATTGGCATAGTAGCTTGGTGTAGGAGTAGCTATAGCTAGCTTATGACCAGCTTACATAGGTAGGCTAGGTACCTTCCAGTACATGGGGGGTTATACACCAGGGGGGATATACACTGGGCAAAATTTATGTTTTGCCAATGGGGGGTTATACACTGGGGGGATATACAATGGGGGGATATACACCCAAAAATACGGTAGCCTTTTTGAAAAGCAAGAAAAGCAAAGTCAAGCAGACGAAAACGGCCTGCTTCAAAAGCAGGTCAAAAGCAGAGAAAAGCAGCAACGCAAAAAATCTGCTGCTTGATTGACAGGTTGCATAATTGCCCCAGTTTCTCGCTTGGGACCCTCCTTGCAGAAGCAGAGGCAAGTGAGGTGTGGCGCATCATTGTTTGCTCTTAGCCCTCCCTCTGGCTAGCCACACGCGCTTTAGTAGCAAGAGCAACACTGTGCTGTACATTAGGCTGCTTGTCTGAACAGTGTGTGTATGCGTCCTGTTCCTCTAAGGACAGCGGCAATTGTGATGAGGAACTACTATCACTATGTACAAATTTGTGAAGTTGCCGACTATTACATTTCTACATATACATAGGCACAGTAGTTTGGTTAATGTACTGGCATGAAAAGTTTGCATCTTATTTTGTGGTTTACAGTATGTGTTATAGTTTTATACATACTTTTACCCATCAACTTTATACATAAAGTGTGGACAGGATGCAGCTTGGAAATCAAACCACAGATAACATGAAGAGCTCGTGGATGGGAGTGAGCGTGCGAGTTGGTAGGGAGAGAAGCGCTTCACCTGCCAGATGGGTCTTGGCTCAGGTTTCAGCGCCCTGGGCGAAAAAGTAATAAAAGCAGAGAAAAGCAAGCTTGAAAAGCAAATTAAAGCAGACTAAAATAGCTGTCAAGCAGACAAAAATGAGGTGCAACTTGGTAGCAAAGGTCTAAAATAGAGAAAAATGGCCCTATCCTATAACATGGGGCGATTTTGGCTTGTTTAAAAGCAAAGTAAAGCAAAGTAAAATATCGGTATTCATGCTGCGAGCTACCCTGTACATACAACTTGTTTACGTACACAACACGCACTACATATTTCGCTCCCAGATGACTGAATGACGTCGACGCCATATGACCGGTACTGAACAAAGACAGAGGGGCCAGTTCGCGACCACCCGTAAATTTTAGCGCAAGTAGCGTATATTGTACATACGCCCATAGTTGTACCTTTCTCTGCATACGTACAGTCCTTCCTTAGTGTTTATTTTGACACACATATTGATGCGGCAATATTCGCTTTTGCGTTCATTCAGGTGCTCTACCTTGGTGCAGCTAGCGGCACTACCGTCTCGCACGTATCGGATATGGTTGGCCCGGTAAGTATGCGAATGTCATGCCGCGTTCAGATAAGTTACATGCGCCCTGCCTACGCCGGGAAAAGTCTGGCTGTCCATTCATACCGTTTTTCAGGCGTACGCTGAGACGTGGGTCGCTTATCTGAACACGACGTTTCACTCAGAAACGCCTTTTAGGTTGCTATGGGGTAAACCCGGCCATAGGAAAATCCGGTCACCTCTGTTTTAGGGCTGCAGTTCTCAGCAACCAATAAACCAATTTCAGACAAATATTTATATCACAATAGATTCCTTGAAATCTCCTCTATCAAATGAGCTATTTGGTTCATCCTTTGCTGAGAGAGTAAGTTCAAAGCAGCTTGGTGACCGGTTGTATCCCACAGTACCCTATATGTATTTTTGTGTGTTTTCATGCACCTTAAGTGCGTAGGGTATCATGGGGTAAACGCGGCCGGTTTATTGGTGGGGTAAACCCGGTTACCCACGTAGAAAGAACGGTTTTCAGTAAAAGGTACCCAGATTACCCCATGACCTGGGTTTACCCCACAGCAGTACCCTGCCTATTTGCGATATGCGGTACCGCGATTGGGTTGGTCGATAGCAACCCCGCGGTAGCTAAAGTTTGGATTGGTGCCTGCGGGGTCGTCGACCTTGTTCAATCATCTGGGAGCGGAAAAGGAGCGATTGAAAAGAAGAACTGACAACAACAAATGACGTCGACGACCCCGCAGACACCGATCCAAACTATCACTAAATACCGCAGGGTCGCTATCGACCAACCCAACCGCGTTACCGCATATCGTCCACCCGCATCCCTATGCACACGTTACGTACTGTACAGGATGGCCTGGTGTATGCGGTGGAATTCAGTCATCGCTCTGGCAGGGATTTACTGAACGTTGCCAAGAAACGACCCAATATTATCCCGATCATTGAGGACGCCAGACATCCCCAGAAATACCGCATGCTTGTCGGTAAGTAAGTTATCATTTGTGTACACTTGTTACCGGACAGCCGTCCACTCTATTTATGAAGCGGGCAAATAGGGTACTGTGGGGTAAACCCGGCCATCTAACTAAGCTCGCTTGAACTTACTGTTTCGGCAAATGATGAACGAAATAGCTCATTTGAAAGAGGAGAGTTTGAGGAATCGATTGATATCATGCGTGCCTCAATTCGGTCCACTGTATGCTGAGATGTGCAGCACTGAAACTTGGGTGACCGGATTTTCCCATGGGCCGGGTTTACCCCATTGTACCCTACATGTTGCGTACCATAAACAAGCGGAGATTATTGTTTATTTGTTAGGCATGGTTGATACGATCTTCGCTGACGTAGCGCAGCCGGATCAAGCCAGAATCGTCACTCTCAACGCTCTGCACTACCTGAAGAACGGGGGACACGTCGTAATCTCCATCAAGGTACGTAGGGTTCTGTGGGGTAAACCCGGACACCTAGTATACAACCCGATTGAGACAAGTATTCTTCTACCAATCGATTCCTCGAACTCTCCTCTTTCAAATGAGCTACCATGTTTATTATTTGCTGAAGCGGCAAGTTCAGAAAAGCTAGGTGTCCGGGTTTACCCCACAATTACCCTATTCAATTCACCAGTTGCGCTAAAAATATCAAGGTAGTCGCAAGCTTACCCCTCGCCCAGTATTACACTGATTTTCAGTGCAATTTTTGATCCGTAACCCGCTCTGAAAATCAGTCTATGGCTAAGCGCTAGTGCTGGGTCGCGAAAACAGAATATTTCTGTTGTTATCCTGAAAGGCGGCATAAGTTGTCTCTATGTACTGTGGGGTCTCGGACACGGGGGTAAACCCGGACATCTAGTATATATATCTCAGCAACCATATAAGACCGATTGAAACAAAGTATTCCACCGATAGATTCCTCGAACTCTCCTCTTTCAAATGAGCTACCATATTCATCCTTTGCTGAAGCGGCAAGTTCAGAAAAGTTTAGGTGTTCGGGTTTACCCCACGGTACTACGTGCTTTTATGTTCATCGGTAAGTTGCTTGGTGGTTTCGTCGACGTCTTTCAGTCATTGTGGATTGGAAAGCAGCTTCCCCTTGACTAAAAGACGTGGACGTATACCTTCGACTCACCGGTCAACTTGTGATCACTCACTTGTAGGATGAAAATTCTGTATATGCACAGGTAATAGGCCTATACGTCATGTTGACCTATAAAACCGACTGATGTTTCAAATGTGCGATAAATTTCGCCGCACGATATCACGTAATGTTTTCAGTCGAGTTTGCTCCATCCATAAAGAAAATATTATATAAGGAATAGTGAGGGGTACTATCAAATATGTGCGTGCACAGCTTGTATGTTATGTTGACATAGAAAACTGATCTAATGTTTCAAAGGTTCCATAAGTTTTGCCGCGCGGTCTCACCGAATCGATGGACGCTTGATAGTGTTCACAGGTGTTTCAAGTTACTGGGCTCTGACTGAGGGGTTAACGGTAGTATGTATTTTGCGCAAACGCTAGGCGTTGGGCTATGGGCGCTGGGCGTTGCACGCTAATATCTATTTTTTGCACAGGCGCATGGGCGGATTTATGCTAAGGCTGAGGATTAGGCTAGGCTTAGGCTAAGGCCCAACTTTCTGCATCCAATACCGAAGCGGAAGCCTGCCCATGCGCCTGCGCAAAATAGATATTACCGTTGCCGACCAACGCTTGCGCAAAATAGAGATAGGCCTACTCGTTAACCCCTCTGCGCCCAGCGCCCAGTAACTTGAAACATCTGTTTTGACTGATTTTAAAATGAGGGGCTGATTGACACCTGTTTTTATTTTGAAGGGAGATTTAGACTTGTGCACTCGTGCGCATATTTATGGGTGTGCGTAAGTATATTTACTTGCAGCATTTTTGGCATTTTCTTACTATGTGGTGGTGAAATTGAGTTTACATTTAGCAAAGTGTACTCAATCAATTTCACCACCACAGAGTAAAAATATGCCAAAAATGCTGCAAGTAAATATGCGCACACCCGTAAATATACGCACGAGTGCAATCTCCCTTCAATGTCTTATTCTTGAGTGCGTTTGTTGTGTATGCTATTGTAGGCGAATTGCATCGATTCTACGGCGGAACCGGAAGTGGTGTTCAGTGGGGAAGTACAGAAGCTGAAGGCGGACAAGGTGAAGCCGAAGGAACAGGTCACTCTGGAACCCTACGAGCGAGATCACGCTGTAGTGGTCGGACAGTACAGGTACGTTGTGTAGTAGCCTATATACAGGAAGATGGGTACGTGCGTAATGTTGTGGTGTATAACAAGAAGTAGGGTAGCGTGGGGTGAATCCTCCCACATTCCCCATCTAGCCAAGGTTGCTAAGCTAATAGCTAACCCGCGGCCACCTAAGCTTCTTTGAGCAGAGGCATCGTAAAGTTTTGAGCCTTTCTGCTGTAATATTCTCGTGAAGAGCGCCCGAAGGAACTATTTATGAAAGACTAGTCCGTTGTTGTATTGAGCGTGCCCCCGAGTCGAAAGCACGCGTGTTTTTTGCAAGCGGAACGCCGAGTTGATCCGCGAGAACGTACTACGTGACCGACTGTAATATGTACGCTCGGTGTTCGAGAAATGACAACTCACAAATGACAAAAGAAAAGAGCAGAATTACTGAAGATTGAAGAGGAGATGACAGTATTACAGCAGAAGAAGGCTTCGAAACTTTACAATGCCCTTGAAACATTAGGCCATTTGCGAATACAAAAATATTCAAGATCTCACTTTTCCCAACCGGTCCATTGGTTACTGAGATATGCTATGCAGCCCTGAAACTTGTAGGTGGCCGGATTTTCCCATGGCCTGGTTACCCCATTGTACCCTATATTGTGTAAGGTTAGGGACAAAAGAAACAGAGGCGGACGTACAGTAGGCCTATGTTATCCCAGAGCCTGGTTTGAACGGGGAATATCAATAAACCGCCATAGAGTAGGGTGGAAGCCACAGGGGTTGCTCGACGGGCATTTTTCCCCACGCTACCCTACATGCAGTTATTTATTCGTGATTCAGTAGTGTGGGGTAATTCGAGCAATCTAAATTCTTTCTGCGAAGCAAAGAGTAAGTTTTCCCTGATTCACCCAGCCGGCTACTAGTAATTGGATGGTGGCCCGAATTTCCCTTTGATTTGAATTAGGCTACCCTGCAGGTGCAGGATCAAGTTTATGGCATGGATAATCCTGCGAGTGTGATGTTTCAGGCCTCCTCCGAAAGATAAGAAGAAGAGCGAAGGCTGAGAATAAGGACTCATTCGAACGTTTCCTGTTGCTGATTTACCTACGTATTTGTTGTGTTTCGTTCATCACGTTGTTGTTAGCTGGGTGGTAGCTTATAGCTAATGTGTGCATTGAATGATAGTAGTAAATAAAGATATTTGATGACTCTGCTCGTTTGCGAAATGATGAATGAATTTGGCGTGGCGAATTTCCACGTAATATATCTGCTCATCATAATAGTATCCGACAACGTTATTATGTGCTGAAACTATCTTGTGAAGTTCCTGTTTGTAGGCTTTGACTTGTACTGTATTGGGTTGGGTACGATTGAAAATGTTCGCTGGAAAGAGGAAGCCTGGTAATGCGGGAAATATTACAAATGGATCTGCGAAAATCAGGTAATGTCCACCTTCCCGACTAAGTGGAAGATATGTTTTTCTCAAATAACATTTTTATGTGTAGGGTATTGTGGGGTAAACCTGGCCACCTTAGCTCTGAACTTACCGATTCAGCAATTGATGAAGCAAGTAGCTCGTTTGAAAGAGGAAATTTCAAGGAGTCGATTGATATCATATTTGTCTCAATCGGTCCATTGTTCGCTGAGATATCCAGTCCTGAAACTTTAGCTGGCCGGATTTTCCCATGTCCGGGTTTTCCCCATAGTACCCTACTACGTTAACTATTCTAAGTTGAGTTATTGGGAATCAGGAATGTTCCTTCATTCAAATCGGCCTCACGCCTTTCAGTCCCATAGCCTGCAGCAACATCAAAGTCACGAGTTTACCACCCAGTGACGACGAATGTTTAAGTTACTGTGCTATGAACGAAGCCAGGGTGAACTCGTGACATTGCTGTTTCAGCTGACTATGTACATAGACTGAAAAGGTTGGGGCCGATCTGAAACGAAGAATGACTGATCTTGCGGCCACGCTCCGTAATAACGCAACTTAGGGATAGATAATAGTAGGAGTAGGGTAACGTGGGGCAAAATCATCTATGGGGCAAATCCGCCCACCTATGGCACTTTTACCCCCATTCAAAACATGCTCTCGTTTCTCCTCTGTCCTCTGTTTCTTCGTTCCTAGCCATAACTTGACAACCTAGGCTTGATGGGGGTAAAAGCGTCTTAGGTGGGCGGATTTCCCTCATGGGCGGATTGCCCCACACTACCCTACCTACTACTTTTTTAAAATAATAGGAAGAGAGATGATGAAGACGATGATGAGCAGGCAAACGGGTTTGGGGATGATGCAGAAGTGGAAGAGGAGGATTTTCCCAGCACTGCGGAACAGGAAAATGACCAAATCGCAGGTATGATAGTGCAGAATTGCACGGGTCGTGGGGTAATTCGGACCACCCCAATCTAGTATTTCCTGTCTGGTGGAGGGATTGTACATTTGCTGAGTTATGCCGCGTTCACCAGAAGTCCGTAACGGACGTCGTCCGTCCGTAAATCCGTAACGAACGTACCTAGGAGTACATGCCACACTGCAAACAACCATGCACTCCTAGATACGCTTTACGGATGGACGACGTCCGTCCGTTACGGACGTTTGGTGAACGCGGCTTTACCCATAAGGGTGGCCCGAATTACCCCCCAGCCGGCCCTAATTACCCCATACCCCATAATATCACAAAGATTAAGGGCAATATCAATTTTATGTGTGCCACTGGCATCTTTTTTTTTGTAGGCCCAGAGCAGTACGACACGAGTGAGCGATGGTCTCGACCCGTGCCTCCTGCGCTGAACGCTTCAGCTGATGAACTGGTCTTTCAGCTTGTAGACGTGGACTTCTACGAAGGTGTGCTAGTATTCTCTTTCTTAGGAATGACGGTACTTTGGGCCAAGGAAACATAGACCATTGCCAAGCTTAGCAATGCGGTAGCATCGGATGAATAGACAAAGTTGTCTGTGTCTGTTGAAGCATCAAGTTCACGGGTTCATTTCGTTGACTTGCTGCGTTTGCTACGTAGTTCTCTTTTTCGCTGGCCCAAATTACCCCTGCCTCGCATAGACTTCTGCTTTTCAGCCTCGCCTATGCTTAACACATACCGCAACCTGCCGTCATTGTTGTTGGCAACAAGTCGTTCAGCTGTTGTCGGTTTGCTGTTGGTTTGTTGTCGGTTTGTTATCCGTTTATATCATGGGTGTTGTCAGCTTGTTGTCCGTTCGTCAACAAACCGACAACGACGCCAGATCGCGGTACGTGTTAAGGGCTATTCAGTTTATAGCTTACTTTCGAAGCAGCACATGATAACGGATGGAGCAGCAACATTATGGAATGACTGCTGTCCCTTGAAAATGTGCAGTGTATCGAGCGTGGCTTCTTATGGTGCTGCGTTGATGTACGAAATCGTAGCACCACTTGAAGCTACTCTCCATGCATTGGAAGAACGAACCTTATGTGCTACATCGTGTGATGGGAATTAATCAGCGCGTCTTGTTGTGCTGGATAAGACAAGACGCGTATGGTAAGGTAAGGATGGAATGTGAATGAATATGCTGTATGATGATGAAGATAATGCGCAGATTGAATTTGAGGAGGATTTTCTGCGGAGCTAAATAAATATACGGTAGATGGGGTAGTATGGGGTAAACCCGGCCATAGGAAAATCCGAGAAACCAGGGAACCGATTATTGAGACAGATAATGCGTCAGTCGATTTCTTGGAACTCTTCTGCTTTCAAATGAGCTATTTTGTTTATCATTTGCCAAAGCAGCAAGTTCAAAGGCTCAGGTGGCCGGGTTTACCCCACAGTACCCTATGTACTAGTTGTATGCCCCACCCCTATTCTCGTGCCGATGTCTGCAATCTGTGACCAGTGCAGGTTTTATTGCAGATGTAGACGACGGCACGGTGGGTCTGCGTCCGGTGGTTCGTCTCTTCGGCGTCACGGAGGCCGAGAACTCGGTCTGCTGTCGACTCACTGGCTTCCTGCCTTACTTCTACGCAGCGGCACCCGAAGGGTTCGGCCCTGAATTGCTGGACCGGTTTCAGGCGGCGGTAGATCGGGCCATCCTCTCGAATGAGTACCGCAGCGCTAAGGGGCTCAAGTATGTAGCTGTTTGTTGGGGTAGCGTTGGGCAAATCCGTCCATCCAATGTCGGAATTTCCCCATCTATTCGCCTTGCTCCATAAGAGCAGTTGTCATTTCGACCTTTCCGCCGAGTAGAGCTGTAGATCACACACACGCAAAGCACGCCGAAAGCAATTATTTTTTACGCAAAGTAGGAACGAAGGAACAGAGGCAGAAATATCCACGAGTGACATTTTCGAGGGGGATTATGAGGTTAAGGTCTCACGCTATAGTTTCGGAGCCAACTTTGAGGCTTCGTCGTAGCCGTTGTACGCAAGATAAAAGTGATCCGTCATAATGTGAATAAAGAACAACCCTTCCTCTACACGTACACCAAACGGCAGCGCCAAAGCTCTTGTATTCGGCGCAGTACGACACGCCGAAGAACACCATAAAAACCATGCGATTTGGGTGTTCCGAAGGAACCACTGGGTATTTTTCAACATGCGGCACACCATTCAACGCGTCTTGACGAGAGGAATCGATCGGTACCTGCGGCGTCTCTCTACGTTGCCTGTACGCAAAGTTATCCAAGAAAAACGTGTTTGAAAAAGTTATCGTTTCAATCAAGAATAGCGCCACGGAGAGGCCGTTTCAAGAGGCGCTCTATGGCGCGTCAAAGAGATCGTGTAACAAGCTTTCGATCGATATCTTGATCTCCTCTCAACTCGCTTTCGTTGGCTCAGGAGAGCCTGGACCGAATTTATCAAGAAGTCCATGCATAGACAGTTGTCCCTGCGTAGTACGAAGACGAGCGCAGAGAGCGCGACTGGAAACGGAAAACAAGCAGACGGATGATCGTATGGTGTCAGGAAGTGAAAACAGCTGGAATTAGATATCACCAGATACTTCAGTAGTAGTACAGGAGTCCACGGCTCAGAGATCTATAGTGTGAGACCTTAAGTAAAATCGCCATCGGTTGAGCGGATTGGATCTGTGGGCGGATTTGCCCCACGCTACCCTCCCTGGGTCCCTACCTCAGCCTGGGAAAGTGTCATCGTTTGACTAATACAAACGGCGGGTTATTAGAGGGCTTGATTGCAAGGTGGTCCTTTCTTGTTCGAACCAGTCGATTCGTCGTCCTGGGTGAACTTGTGACTTTGATGTTTCGGCTGGCTCTAAGACTGGAAGGTAAGGGGTACGATTGGAAAGAAAAGGCGCGACCCTTAGGATACGCTCCTTTATATCCCAACTCTCGATAGTTTGATGAAGATGGTCGAGAGAGTTTTGCCCAATTGTTATTCTGAATTTTGTCACATGTTTTTCAGGAAGGCATGTTTGAACGTGGAGTTGGTACGTGGCGAATCTATCTACGGCTACAATCATCAGCGCAAGCTCAACTTCCTCAAAGTCACCGTCGCCTTGCCTCGCCTCATCACCCCAAGTACTATTCACAAACGTGTATGTATTCTATTCACGAGTTGCAGTAAAATAAATTACTGGGTCGCGAGCTGACCTCTCTGAATAACCGTGATTTTCTTCAGTGTACGTTTTGATCGGCGTCAGCGTCGCGGTCGACGTCGGTTATTCTCCCCTCCCTTTCTTTTTCTTCCCAGCTGCCTAAACGACGTCGACCTGACCGCTGACGCCGATCAAAAGTTGCACTGAATATGTTGCATCAACAGTTGCACTGAATAAGAGGGGTCAGCTCGAGACCCAGTACTTTCTTTTGCCGCAACTCGTGAATAGTACGTGTAGATTTTGCACAGCGCGGGTTATGGCGAAAATACAATTCTCGCTGTGTTCTTGATACATAGCATGGTGCTATGGGGTAAAACAGGCCATAGGAAAATCCGGCCACCAAGTTTCAGGGCTGCATATCTCAGCAACCAATGAACCGATTGAGATTTGGTCTTGGTGCATTATTTGCTGAAACAGCAAGTCAGCAAGGTTACTCTATGGCCTGATTTACCCCACAGTACCCTAAACGTCAATGTAGGGCTCAATGGGGCAAACCCGGCCATGAGAAAATCCGGCCACTTAAGTTTCAGGGCTGCATATATCTCAGCGACCAGTGGACCGATTGAGACAAAATGTACATCAATGGATTCCTTGAACTCTCCTCTTTCTAATGAGCTACTTGGTTCGTCATTTGCTGAAACAGCAAGTTCACAGGAGGTTAGGTGGCTGGGTTTACCCTATGGCCGGGTTTACCCCACAGAACCCTAGTGTCTTTCTTATTTGTTGCAGCTCGAAAAATCCTGCAAGTCTGTGTGAGTTTGAATGTGAAGGAATCCCGTCCAATCGCAAGAATCTTGCTTCCTACGAGGC
>JASAMW010001366.1:0-14329 GCA_030247985.1 Epsilonema sp. ZAB3_2
GCCTCTCGAGGTTCCGCTATCGCGTCTACCTTGATCTGGCGACACGCTCATAAACTCACAAACCGGCCAGCTCACAGCAGCTCACAAACCAGCCAGCGTGTGAGCGAGAGCAACGTGATCGCCAGATCTGCCGAGCAGTATCGCCAAGATGGCGAGCACGCTGCGAGGATCGCCAGATCTGGCGATACATACACGCTGGCTAGTTTATGAAAGCAGCGTGATCGCCAGATCTGGCGATGATCGCTAGATCTGGCAATACCCATCCAGAACATTCCCCGAGAAAAAATTGAAGTACCCTCTATTTATCAGTAAAAACAAAATGGAAGGAGTCCGCGAACCTCAACGAAGCTGGCAATATTAAAATGCGATGTCAAGTAGTATTGAGAATTGCGCGGACAGGGGGGTAATTTTCAGTTTTTTGCTGATGACGTGAGCTGATAGCCCAACTGATTTTACGTATTTTACAAAAAGACCGGGTTAAAAATTCGCACCCAGTCCTGAGATATAAGGCCTCAAAGTTGACCACAATTTGACCCTGATTTTTCACTTTTTTCACACAAAAAATGGGGGTAAATAGCCCCACAGTGGGGCTTTGGGGCTATAAATTTGCACACACATGGACCCTATGGGGGTACATGTTCAGACAAATTTTGAGCCCTCTAGCCCTCTTGGTTCAGGAGTTAAAGCTGTTTTTGCTGAAAATCCGAAAATTGCAATTTTTTCATAATTTTCAAAATTTTGAGAGAGTTAGTCCGTGTGCCCGCTGTTTTATTTCTGAATCTTGTAGAGCAGAAAATTTGCTACAAGATAGGCTACATTTGAAAAGAAAGTCACCTATGGGAAATTTGCACAGCAAGGCCTCAAAGAGTGGCGAGTAAGGGTTTTAAGAGTGTGCGTTTTCCCCATTTTTCAAGCTAACTCAACAATATTACGGAAACTCTCTCCTCAAAAGTAGCCTATCTTATGTAAAATTTGATGAAGATTTCGAAAAAAATATTTTTGCCCCCAAAAAAGTTAACCCCTAGCATATAATCTTACAAAAGATCTAATTGTTTGACAATTTTTGAACATTTTTGGGGTAGGGTTAACTTTTGTGGGGTAAAAATATTTTTTTCTAAATCTTCATCAAATTTTACATAAGATAGGCTACTTTTGAGGAGAGAGTTTCCGTGATATTGTGAGTTAGCTTGAAAAATGGGGAAAACGCACACTCTTAAAACCCTTACTCGCCACTCTTCAAGGCTTGCTGTGAAAATTTCCCATAGGTGACTTTCTTTTCAAATGTAGCCTATCTTGTAGCAAATTTTCTGCTCTACAAGATTCAGAAATAAAACAGCGGGCACACGGACTAACTCTCTCAAAATTTTGAAAATTATGAAAAAATTGCAATTTTCGGATTTTCAGCAAAAACAGCTTTAACTCCTGAACCAAGAGGGCTAGAGGGCTCAAAATTTGTCTGAACATGTACCCCCATAGGGTCTATGTGTGTGCAAATTTATAGCCCCAAAGCCCCACTGTGGGGCTATTTACCCCCATTTTAGGGTGAAAAAGTGAAAAATTAAGGTCAAATTGTGGTCAACTTTGAGGCCTTATATCTCAGGACTGGGTGGGAATTTTCGACCCGGTCTTTTTGTAAAATACGTAAAATCAGTTGGGCTATCAGCTCACGTCATCAGCAGAAAACTGAAAATTACCCCCCTGTCCGCGGTACTGTACAGCAATACTGAATCCTTCCAGACATCGCGTTTTAAAAGGAAGAAGAATCGGCGTATTCATTGGTGCCAGTTTTATTTCTCTATGACCGCTGGAATGCTCCGAACTTTGCATGCGAAAATCAGCCGTTTGTATGGAAGTGGCTCTCTATGACTCCTGTTCTACGTAAAGATGGCTACGTGTACGTACATACGACGTGTACACATCGAGTAAAGCGCAAGACTGTGTGATTTTGGTGAGCAATGCAATAAGCAGAAAGGAGAGGTGACACTGACAATATTCTGCCACCCACAAGCGAAAAGGCCGTATTATTGGTTCCCGCACCGAGCCACGCATTTTGTGGGTGCCGAGAATGACCCTCCAAAAATTTTGATATTTCGTAGCATGATGAATGGCACAAGAGCGCAATTAGGTTCAGACGAAAGAATCTATGGAAAACGAAACCGTCTTTTTACGGCTTTCGACTTTGATTGCTTTCGCCGCTAATTTGGCCGTCATCGCGGGCCTGATGTTTGATGACGTGGTATAACATTTCAATTGAAATATTTGGATCGAACCGTAGCTAGCTACGTGCATAGCGACGAACCTATTTTTTCTTCACAGAATATTACGATAAGCACTAAAAAGCGATATTTCGAAGTGTTTTATCACATGTACTTGGACACGGGATGGGGACAGAGTACAGACCTTGAACCGTCGATTCTGTTCGCTCACCTGTACAAATATACAATATACTACAATGTCCGAACTTGTACAGTACATGTGTGTACCTGTACAGCGCAGTGCAGCGCAGAATGTTTTCAGGTGATATCCTTCTTTTCCAGGAACGCCGACAAATGACAATTGTAGATCGATTCATCAGATTTGAAGATATGGCATACTCGTTGCTTAGCGATCTCTCTTTTATCGGCTGAAAAAATCAAAATAGTTTGCAAAAAAATGTGAATGCCAAAAAACAAACCGTGGCACGGCGGAAACGAAGATTACTTTATTGCATAACTCACACCTGAGATTTGTCTTCTCTCTTTGCTTTCTGTTCTGCCGTATGCGTACTGTTACATACAAAATGCATCTCTGTGGAAATTGATCGAACCGGTGCTCCTGATCACGTTTTGCAGTTCGTTCTTGTCATTCAAACGTTCCAGCGCATTCTCTTCAAACATCATTACGTACCTATATGTGTTATGTTTAGAAACTAAAACCAAAACTATGCACAGTTATTTGGTTATTTTTTACTATTTCACACGCATTCATGCTGTAATGTCTAATGTATACGTGTACGGTAAATGGTTTTGTTGTTTGGCTACTACGTTATATGTGCATTTCGATCTGGTTGACTGACGCCCTAACATTCTGACGACTACAACTACAGTAGCGATCTACTGAAAAGTACACAACAGTGTTACAGTTCTTGATTAGCTTCGTAATAAAGCTTAAATCTAAAAATATGCTAGGGAATAGAAAAAATTTAATTATTTCGGCAGCTGTAAATAGTGTACCACATGTACCAAGCAATTTATTTTTATATGATTACCGGCGCTAAATATTCTGGCGCCATTTTGTCTGTCTGCATCTGGTGCCGAGAACGAAATGGAGCGTACATATTTTTGTGACTGTCGCATCTTTTTACTTTTAGATTAGATAAAAATGTGCATACAATACACATACAAAAATCTTTATTTAATTTTGCGCGAGGCTTTTGCGTTTTGTAAGCATGCTACGCAAGAAAGTTGATGTAACAGCGGAATCCCGAGAGAGCAATGACAACAACACCTACGTATGTACAAGTTCGCTTACCGTATTTCCCCATGCATCGCCCTCCCCTATACATAGCCCCCCGTATGCATAGCCCCCCCCCCCATGCATAGCCCCATATTGGCAAAACATAAAAAATGCCCTATGCATAGCCCCCCCGCCCACCTATGCATAGCAGCATTTGTACTGTACAGGACCTGAACCTACCTACATAATCTGGTCATAAGCTACCCATAGCCACTCCCACACCAAGCTAAGATGCCTATAAGCCTGCTTGGGGGTGTATTTTACTAGAATAACCCTGTTTTGACCTCAATTATGCCCTAAAACATGTGCTTTTGGCCTAAAAAATATGCATCTGTGCACCCTCTCAAAAACATAAAAATGTCCCATGCATAGCCCCCCCCCCCCCCTATGCATAGCCCCCCCTATGCATAGCCCCATATAGGACCTCTCAATTTTTGCACAGCCCCATGGGGCTATGCATGGGTAAATACGGTATATTGCGACATTACGTACGTACGAGCATATGTACACCACACACTTATATATGTAGTTTACCCAGTTTCAAAGCCAGCGAGCTTATATTGCCCTAATATGCGCACTTCCTGGCAACTCAGAGACTGACTTCCGTGCTTATTCGGGCCATACCCTGCCCATATTCCGTAGGTTATCCGAAAATCATACGTAGTCCTACACCTATAGTGAAAACTGACGAAATCAGCAATACATGCACGCTGTTCATATTGATAGGTACGTAATACCAAGGTCAAAGAAGTTTGGGGTGTATGTAGCAGCGGAGTGGTCAAAAATCGGCGCTAAGAATGGTCGAATCACAGAGTCCCAACTTTTCTTTGAGCCGCGGCATTCAAACTGCTGAATGTTGGTACAACTTTCCTCCGTCTGCGCACTTCGAAGGCGTCGTCTTTCTCGCCAAAGCGCTTCTCCTGGTTGTCATCAATCTCATGATCGTGATGGGCAACGGACTAGTGGTGGTCGCTGTCATCACCGTGCGCAGCTTGCACACCACTACGAACACTATTATCACATCGCTGGCGATTTCTGACCTCTTGCTCGGTATCGTCGTGTTGCCCTTTTCAACCATGGACGCCCTGCTTCCGGCATGGATTTTCGGTGAAATTTACTGCCAAGTTTGGCTGGCTGCAGACGTCTGGCTCTGCACGGCCAGCATTTATAATCTGGTCGCCGTTAGCTTCGACCGATATATGGCGGTCACACGGCCATTAAGTGAGAAACAAGAAACATCCAATCCTCAAGACAATGTCATTTCGTAATATGCGTCCTGCTGTGTACGTATACGTGTATGTTAACGTACAGTACCGTATTTACATTGTACGTACCTTAAAACGCGATGTCTGGAAGGATTCAGTATTGCTGTACAGTACCGCGGACAGGGGGGTAATTTTCAGTTTTCTGCTGATGACGTGAGCTGATAGCCCAACTGATTTTACGTATTTTACAAAAAGACCGGGTCAAAAATTCGCACCCAGTCCTGAGATACAAGGCCTCAAAGTTGACCACAATTTGACCTTAGGGTCCGCGTCCTCACTGGATAACCAAAATCCCCGGAGGGACGGGGAACCCCCGCCCTCTCCGCTCGCTCCTCCAAAAACCTTCCTTCCCCCCCCGCGGGCACAAAGAGGGGGGGGAAAGGAGAACCTCAGCGCGCGGGAACAAAAAGAGAACAACACACACTCCCATCACCACTCCCCCCACCCCCCACCCCACACCACAAACCTCTTTCCCTTCCCCCTCTCCCCCCCCCCCACAAAAACACACACCACGCTCCCCCGCCCCCCCGGCCCCCCCCCCCCCCCCCCCCCCTTAATTTTTCACTTTTTCACCCTAAAATGGGGGTAAATAGCCCCACAGTGGGGCTTTGGGGCTACAAATTTGCACACACAGAGACCCTATGGGGGTACATGTTCAGGCAAATTTTGAGCCCTCTAGCCCTCTTGGTCCAGGAGTTAAAGCTGTTTTTGCTGAAAATCCGAAAATTGGAATTTTTCCATATTTTTCAAAATTTTGAGAGAGTTGGTCCGTGTGCCGGCTGTTTTATTTCTGAATCTTTTAGAGCAGAAAATTTGCTACAAGATAGGCTACATTTGAAATGAAAGTCACCTATTTGGGAAATTTTCACAGCAAGGCCTCAAAGAGTGGCGAGTAAGGGTTTTAAGAGTGTGCGTTTTCCCAATTTTTCAAGATAAATCAACAATGTCACAGAAACTCTCTCCTCAAAAGTAGCCTATCTTATGTAAAATTTGATGAAGATTCAGAAAAAAATATTTTTGCCCCCAAAAATTAACCCCTAGCATATAATCTTACAAAAGATGTAATTGTTTTACAATTTTTGAACATTTTTGGGGTAGGGTTAAATTTTTTGGGGGCAAAAATAATTTTTTCTAAATCTTCATCAAATTTTACATAAGATAGGCTACTTTTGAGGAGAGAGTTTCCGTGATATTGTTGAGTTAGCTTGAAAAATGGGGAAAATGCACACTCTTAAAACCCTTACTCGCCACTCTTTGAGGCCTTGCTGTGAAAATTTCCCATAGGTGACTTTCTTTTCAAATGTAGCCTATCTTGTAGCAAATTTTCTGCTCTACAAGATTCAGAAATAAAACAGCGGGCACACGGACTAACTCTCTCAAAATTTTGAAAATTATGGAAAAATTCCAATTTTCGGATTTTCAGCAAAAACAGCTTTAACTCCTGAACCAAGAGGGCTAGAGGGCTCAAAATTTGTCTGAACATGTACCCCCATAGGGTCTATGTGTATGCAAATTTATAGCCCCAAAGCCCCACTGTGGGGCTATTTACCCCCATTTTAGGGTGAAAAAGTGAAAAATTAAGGTCAAATTGTGGTCAACTTTGAGGCCTTGTACCTCAGGACTGGGTGCGAATTTTTGACCCGGTCTTTTTGTAAAATACGTAAAATCAGTTGGGCTATCAGCTCACGTCATCAACGCAAAACTGAAAATTACCCCCCTGTCCGCGCAATTCTCAATACTACCTGACATCGCATTTTAAATGAACGGTGCATGCATGGTAGTGAATGTTAGGTACATACATACTTATTTTTATCATTGCAGAGTACAAGCTGCTCTCATCTGTGCGCACAGGAAAGATTCTGGTGACGGTCGCTTGGACCTTAAGCTTCCTCATCTGTCTGCCACCGCTGGTCATCTGGTCAGCTGTCGCCTACTTTAACAGCAGCCCCTCATCAACTGACAGTAGTAGCAGTAGCGCACCTGTACTTGCCGCTGGTCAAGATGATCCGTCCTGTACGCAGTGCACGCCGATGAACAACGACAACGCCTACATCCTCTACTCCGCGTCGGGAAGTTTCGTTCTGCCCATCTGCCTCATCATCGGCCTGAACTGTGGCATTTACTGGACTGTTCGCAAGTCGAATAGCGCCAAAGCCGTCGACGTGCAGTCAACCGGGACGGCGAAAAAGAACCACAGAAAAGGGTCGAAAGGTGCCCTCAGCCAGCGGAATCAATCAGAGTCCCCAGTTCTGCGCGTACATCGAGGAGGCCGAGACAATTCGCTAGCCATCGGCACCGACGCAAACCCCGCAGCCATTGGTCAACAGATCAAGCAAGGCAATCACACCGCCGCGGGCAAACGCGTCAGCATCTGCGCGTCCGCCTTACACCGACCTACCTCTGCAGCTGCAATAACGGAAATGGATGCAGCGACAATGAGACCCAAAGCCAACTCTCTTTCATCCTCGAACATTCTCCGCCCGCACCAACACTACCGCCAACGTCTGTCCAGTATCAACTCCATAATCCTCTGCCACACGAATAGGCACAAGAGAAGTCAGCGAAGTGGAAGCTACTCTGCAGATCGAGACAGCTTCTCCGCCTCCTCATCCACCGTGGTCGATCAGCAGCAGGACATGGTAGGCCTGCTGCTGCCTCTTTCGTCATGGATGGAGCAGAAGCAGCAGCGAACGAGCAACAGAGAACAGCGACAAGGCTCGGTTGTGAGCGCGGATGGTAGCAATAGCGTGTTTCTGCGACACGTGACCTCATCGCGACTCGGACAGCAGCTGCTCCGGGTCACTCGGCGATTGTCAGCGTCAGCGAATCTGCACCAAGGAGGAGACTGCAAGCTGGCCAATGGGAGACGGGCGCGCCGACAAAGCGAAGGAACGGCGGCGGAGCGACGCGTGGCGCGGACGGTGGGGCTGGTGATCGCCGTCTTCCTGGCCTGTTGGTGCCCCTTCAGTGTCATCTACGTGCTGCAGGCCTACGACTTGTGCAGTCTCGCCACTGGATGCATGTCGGAACACCTCTTTCAGGTTTCACCCGTGCGTCTTTCCTTCTTTCAAACACGGTGCAGTACGGTAGGTTAGGTACCTTATGTATGTACCTAACCTATGTACACACTCAAGTATTGTATGCCTAGCAGACGAACGCCAGTTGCAGGTTCTCTTCTGGCTGGGCTACTGCAATTCCGCCGTGAATCCAGTGATCTACGCGGTGAGCTCGCGCGAATTTCGACGCGCCTTCAAGGTCGTCCTGCGTCGTCTTTTCCTTCGCGACGGCCAGCGACGAATGTCCTCAGTTTCCGACAAAGTCTGATTCCTTGTTCACAGTAGGAGGTCGATAGGCTTACTTACTCCTATATGTCGCACTTTTTCCAAGGTTCTGTCACCCAGGTAGGGTAATGACGCATTCCGAGTAATCTCACATTATTGAAAGTCCGGAATTATTCAGTTGAAGCTGTGCTACGATTTGCAAGTGGCAATTTAGCACTATTAACAATATTTCAAACAATATCATTCCCATAAAGCAAGGTCCAAGCACTTTTTCTCCCATACTCAATCAACATGTCAGAAAGCAAAGCATGCTACTCGACGTACTGTAAACCTCGTTGTAGCCCCCTAATCGGCGACTAACGTTTTGATAGCCCCGGGGCTATAAGCGAGGGATTACAGTACGTATTCCTAAATTATGTAAGGTCTGGTGTAGTGTAAATTTTGGTGTATAACCCGATATCGAATACAACCCGAGCAAATTGGTCGACCTTGAATTTTAGTATTTTGTATAACCCGATATTCACCTAGCCCAAATGCTTCAAGAAGCTATTTTACGCTAAAAAAATGCAAGTTTGGTACCCCCATATTTTGCATTACCCGATATCGAATATACCCCGAGCAAATTGGTCGACTTTGTTTGTATAACCCGATCGGGTAATATACACCAAACTTTTAACAGTATCTGTATCTCTCATGTCAGTACACCTCCAGAGACTCGAGGTATATCTGCGCCAGTTGGTCTCTGGTCTGCTCCTTTGGCGCCAGCTGTCGGGCGCTGAGCGAGTTAAGGGCGGCCTCCGTCAGACCGTCCACGTGACTCGCGTCCAATCCCACACCACGCAGACCGTTCGCCACGTGAAAATCGCGCATGAAGCCCTGAATCACCTCCGCCAATGCTTCCCCGCCGTTTCCGCTAACACTGTAATGTCCCGTGCATATGCAGAAGCCTCTCAGCAGGAAAAGAGCGTATGAAAATGTCAATAAGGGCAGGAAGCTGACTATGAATCACGGTAGTGCCTTTGCACCTTCATGGGGGGCGTAGGTACGTACGAGTGAGGGGGAAGAAGTATGCTTCTTGGAAGGGAAAGGGAACAACGGAACGAAGCCACTCGGCAGTGAAAAAATAAACTTTAAAAAAGTTGATCCACATTTTAAATCGAATTTCGCCTTTCTTGAGGCTCTATGTACACGAGATATTACAGTACCCGCTGCCTTGCGTTCCTTGTCCGTCAATATTTCCGCAGCTTCCAGGTGTCGTTGCGGACAGGCGTCGGCGGTGAATCGAAAGTCGGCGCACGCCGTCAGCACCACCGACAGACCGTGCGGAATCAGGGCGGTCTCCGGGTCATAACCTGTGGATCGCCAGCCACTGATACGCTTGCCCTGACTGGCGATCGGATAGGACAGGCCGTGTGGCAGATGCACGCCGGCGTTGCCAAAACCCATTCCGGCCATACAGGAGGATAGAAGAAGGCCCATTTCATACGCAAAAGCACGACACAATCTTTGTTGCGTCCTTGCGAGCAATAAAAAGGAGTGCGCTGTATAACACAGCGCAGTTCCTCGCAAAGTTATGAAAAACTTTTGGAAATAGAGGATGAGAACCACTTAACCCCCTTCGTAATCCCAGACGTCCGCCTGTCCGTAGCCACCCGGCAAACCCCGTCCGTAGACGGGGTGGAAAAACCACATCCTTGGAAAAAGAAACCTCGTCTACGGACGGGGTTTGCCGATTGCTATGGACAGGCGGACGCCTGGGATTACGAAGGGGGTTAACCAATACTTCTGCGCTCACGATTCTCCGTGTTTTTTCGCGTGTGAACAGGGCCTAAGAGCATGTTTGCGCGCGCTTCGCCGTCTTCTGGATCAGCGACGGCTCGGCGAAAATATTTCCGAATGATATGCAGGCTGGATCGCGCCCACACGTCGCTGATCGGGTTGGAGCCTTGGTATACCGGGCGTTGGGACGGCGTCGACGGTCTGGGTTTGCGCTGGTTATACGGCAGAGCCGTGAAGCTCTCCAGTGCGTGGCAAAGGACGTCGAAACCCGAATAGATGGCCACCTCACGCGGCAGGGCACGCACGTGGTCTGGGTCTACCTGAAGAGAAGAAGAGAACAAAAGTTGGTTGTTTCTGGCCACAAAAGGGAACTCTGAGGAATCGCACCAGATATCGATTTTGTCCTTAAAAACTTTCCGGTCAACGTCAGCCCAATTACACTGTCCACATAATCGACAAACTTTCGTCACAATTTTTGACCGTACAGAGAAAATTATGTATTGTAGGTAGGTACTAACCAGTGCCAAATGGGGACGTATAGCGCGAGTGCGCAGAACGGTTTTGGTGTTGTTGGATTCAAGGTCTAAGACGGCGACATTCGTCGATTCGGATCCAGTGCCTGCGGTAGTGGGGATGGCCACCAGATGGCGCATCGGTCGCTGCGGTTCCAGACCACGACCAAAGGGAGGCACGACATAGTCGAAGAAATCAGCCTGCGATAAAAACAAAATGCACCAATTACTAATACAATACGTACACCATATTACTAGAACTAGAACAGGAACCATATATTACTGGAATATTACTACTAGAACCATACTGTATTCCGATACAGTAATTCGGGACTCGGGTCACCAAAGCAATCAACGCTTGGGTTGGCGGGAGTATGAGCCAATGATTCCTGTTGTGTCGTTTTCGGTTGCCATCGTCGTTACGTAATACCAAGACTACATAAGGGAGAGAGACTATGCCAGCCAGTATAGGCTTCGTGTTCCATGCTACGGCCGTTTTGGTCCCAATCGGAGGCCCGGGGCCCCCGATCGGGGGCCCCCGTAGATTGACGTAAAATAGAAATAGGGGCCCCCAACTCGGGGCCCAGGGCCCCCGATCGGGCGTCTGTAAAAAGAAAGAAAGAAAAGAAATCAAAAACAAAATGAATCTCTACTTTTGCATGAATTTTATAGGGGCACCCGGGGTACCAAAACGGCCGTAGCATGGAACGCGAAGCCAATACTAGCTGGTATAGAGTCTCTTCCCTTATGTAGTCTTGGTAATATGTATACGTATGTACTGTACGTACATACGTAATATATGTACATACTACCTCCGGATTAGCAGCAAAGAGGGCCGCAGCTTTCGCCGTGTCTATCACCGATCCGCCTCCCAGTGCCACGAAACTGTCGAATGGTCTGTCGTCGACCTCTCGACGGGCGAAATCGATGGCCTGTCGGAAACTCGCGTCCGTCGGTTCCACGCGAACGGCGTCGAAAACTTCGTACTCGCGTCCGTGCCTCGTCAGCGAGTCGGCCACCGCTCGCATGGGCGCCAGAGACGACAAGTTCCTGTCGGTCAGCACCAGGGTGCGCTTGGCGCCCACGGCCGCCAAATCCAGTCCCAGCTCCCGGGTCACGCCGCTGCCGAATCGCAAACGACCGCCCACCATTTCGAAGGCGTACTCCGGCTGCTCCGCATCTTAAACCAAGTATTCTTGTTTATGAATCCTTGCTATGATTGGTTATGTCTATTTCTTCAAGTGTTCATATTCATACTGATTCGCTCATTGTAATAAATAATGAATGAATGGGCGGCCGCGTATTGGACCAATGACTGCCTGTGTACGTACGTCGTACGTGCACTCAGCGCTTGCAATGTTGCGTACATTGCGTTCGTTAACCCCCTCCTTAATCTCAGATAGCCGCCTGGCCGCATACATGCCTTTCGGCCATGGTCACTGTTTTCTGGCCGCGGCCGCAAGGGCGTATGTATGCCGTCCAGGCGGCCATCTGAGAATATGAAGGAAGTTATGACGGAACTGGCACATTCTGATTGATATGCCACGTACAGTATGTACCTGTAGAGGAATTGACGGAGTAACTGAGCACCTGCGGCGGAGTTGCAGCTTCCCTTGCGTGATGGGGACAGGAAGAAGCCGAGAAAGCCCCCAGGAGTTTCCGCGCTGCTTCCGCTTTCTTCATGTTTTGATGCTACACCGACACAAACGATAACGCACGGGTACAATGGCTTCATACAGCCTGTATAAGAAACAAGCCGAGTCACATACTGTAATGCCGCGTTTATAACCCCGGGGGTTAATAAAACGTTAGTGGCCGATTAGGGGGGCTCTATACGAGGGGGGGGGGGGGGGGGGGGGTTATACAAGAGGGGGGGTTCGAGGGCTTTTTCCAACAGCGCCAGATACGGGGTTTTTTGACCTCCTGAGCTCATTTTTGACCTTATTTGGGGTGTTTTCTGAGGCAATAACCTGATACCTGGTGAAAACTGACGCACAACATCCCAGAAATTGCCAAAAAGTAACCTTTTCAGGAGACCTAATTTTGTTCATCAGGTAGAAAGTGTAGGGAAAGCTGTCAGATGCACTGTTTTTGCAGCAAATCGCAGTAAAACAGTGTTTTCTTCACGTTTTCTATGCAAAAAGCATTGATTTTTACTGTCGTTTGCGGTTTGTGATAGGGGGTTATAAACGAGGGCAAATGAGCTTAGTGACCGATTAGGGGGGGGGTTATATACGAGGGGGGGGGGTTATATTCGAGGGGGGTTATAAACGCGGCATTACAGTACTCACATTACACCCTGTTTGTTTGCTTGAAGATGAAGGTACAGTAGGCCAACAATGTATTGTACGTACACTACCTACATAACATACTATGAACGCAAGAAGACGAACTGGATGAGTGCGGTTGCAGTCACAGTGGATACACATGCACATCAGGTACGTATGCCCGCACAATATGCACTCTATTTGCCAATACGCGTCAGTACTTATCAAAGCAAAACAAAGACCGTTGTACAGAAAGAAGATGGAAGAGCTTTATCAAACCACCAGGCACAGACATAGCAGAGCGACAGAAAAAACCTCGTATCACCCTCACATTTGCAACTGATTATACGCAGTAGTCGCATACGTAGTCAAGTACTACTTTCTTCATCACTCTCCTCTTCAGCCTCATTCAGCCATTTCATGAAAGGTTGGAGCTGTAAAAAACGATCGTCCTTATTGCGCCAAGGAAAAATACAACAGCTCGCCATAAATATACAGTACACATACAGCACATACATAGTATAGTAGCATGGGGCGGCAACAATATTAGCCCCAACAACTTTACTATACTACTTGTTTCATCCTGTTCTTCAGTGTGTTGAAGAGCGCTTCTCTGGAAATGCACCTTAGGTACCTTTTTATGGTCCAGCAGCCATTTTCCAAACATATTGAGCCTTCCGCATTACATTGCTGACCAGTTTGCAATTTAACCCCTCCTGTATGCTGAGATACGGCTGCTGGTAGGCCCAATTTTCCCCCCACTTGCCCGCCACTTTTTTCAAAAATTCTTAGCATCATTCTACTCCATTTTCTTCGCAGATTTCGGTTTGGGGCATGCCCCTTCGATATTTTGATGAAAACACCATAAAAATTGACGAAAATGATCAAATTAGCCAAAATTACCGCGTTTTGGACTATATCACGCCATATTCATCAAAATATCGAAGGGGCATGCCCCAAACCGAAATCTGCGAAGAAAATGGAGTAGAATGATGCTAAGAATTTTTGAAAAAAGTGGCGGGCAAGTGGGGGGAACATTGGGCCTACCAGCAGCCGTATCTCAGCATACAGGAGGGTTTAAATTGCAAACTGGTCCAATTCATACAAAAGTCCCAATATGTTTGGAAAATGGCTGCTGGACCATAAAAAGGTACCTAAGGTGCATTTCCAGAGAAGCGCTCTTCAACACACTGAAGAACAGGATGAAACAAGTAGTAAGCATGTAAGTACATACATTACGTTGGTAAGTACGTACGTACCGTTTTCTTGAGTCTCTTCTCCGCCTCACCCTCTAGGCTTTGTTCCCAGTGCACAATCGAAGATTCCGACAACACGTCTCTGTCATATAGCAAGTGCAGGACCATCGCCAAAATAGCAGCGAACCTCGGCTGACGCACAGAAAACTCCTACGCACAAACACAGATATCATACAGGGCATAGATATGGACCAGTTGCGCTTAGAAAATTGCGAAAGGTCGCGAGCTGACCCCTCTGTATTGAATAACACTTTTTTCAGTCCATTTTCTTTCATCGGTAAGGGGAAAGAAAAAATGCACTGAAGAAAGTGTAATATACAGAGGGGTCAGCTAGCTGCCACCCACTATTCTTAGCGCACCTGGTCCATAAGGCACAAACTCCTTCAACCAATACTGCCGCCTTCCGTATGACAATACCAGGGCCCGAAAAGGGGAGAGAGATTGGACCGAACAAGAATCGAATCCGCTACTTTC